>JALBZZ010000203.1:0-48680 GCA_038051095.1 Globisporangium irregulare
TTGTGGATATGGATGCTGCTGGGAGGTGGTTTGGGAGTATTGGGCGTGTTCTGCTACAGCTTGGCGTAGGTGGGTGGATGGATTGGGGGAGGGATTAATGCACACGGAAGGCGTTTTGGAAATGAGATGAGCAGGCTGCCTCCGAAATACGCGACGAAGCGCCAAGGCTGAAGTGGAAGACAAGGAGGACAGCTCGAGCGAGCGCGCGAGCGAGCGGTTGTTTCTCTGTCAAACCAGACAACTGAGTGGTCAATAGCGAGAGCTGCAGCTCTCAGTCGGCGCAGTCGATGAATCTTCTCTGTACCTACCCTGCCTTGTACTGCCTACAGAACTCTGGTGATCACCGACCAAAGCCGGATGACAGGTCCGGTTCCTGCCCAATCAGCTCCGTCAGCGGTTGTATCAAGTTGAATCTCAGGTGCAATGGCGCTCGGTGATTGGATGTGTCCGCGCCGACCTCCACGTGCTTTGTAGGCTCTATCCAGCGTCAACGTCACACATCCACGCGCGTCCGTCCAGCGCCGCCGCTGGCCCTCTGCGGGTGAATCGTGTGGTGGCCCCGCGTGCTTGGGGCATTCCCACAGCGTTCCGTCGCCAAACCGCGCACAGTCTCGTGTTACCACGCGCCACTGGCGTGGGTGCGCGTAGCCAGTCCCATCGCAGGCAGGTTCGACTGGTCTCATGCGACCAAGCTCTTTGATTGGCTCCCGCGCGTATGTCTCAAGACTTCTGCGAGCCAATTGCTTGCGTCGCCGAAGCCACCGAAGCAGTTGGCGCTGGTCGGTCCGTCGCATGGCACCGGACAAAGAGCCCTCCTGACGCTCCTGATCTAAAAAATTCCCGTGTGTATCCAGTTTGAACCAACCCAGTAGTGTGCACAAGTGTGTGCTGCCATCTGGAGGCAAACATGATGGTGGGTAAAACTGGTGTTTGTCTGGTTGCCTACCTGCCAATCTGACGCCTGCGCCCCAGCCGTGTCTCGGCAAGAGTGGCTTGCTTGCGAGCCTTCGCCATGCCATGCTTCTTCTGCTGCTGGTCGCCCGCTCGTTGCCCCGGGCAATATGAATTTGAAATGTGCAACCAGGCAGAATTATTGGTAAAAGCACGAATGCGCAAATCAAATCGTGGTATGTGGTCCATAACCTGCACCGGTTGCAGGTCAGGGTGAGATGGATGGTGGGATAGACTGGAACAGAGTTTGATGGATCATACATCCTACAGATGCACGAAGAGCTCCATTCCCACTCACACATACAGAGAGCGTACGAAAGCTTCACTCACACAATTGCATGCAGAGAGAGCGTACGGGGCGGGGAAGGGAAGGGAATATATAACGGAGGCGGTACAACTTGTGAACGAGGGTGTACAGTACGTGTTGCAGCACGAAGCATCGAGTCGAATATTCTGCTGGCTCGCCTCGTGGGCTCCAGGAGGACGAGCGGAGGAAGGTGCTGGTTTGCGCATATAAAGCGCCTCTTTTGATGGATGAAGCAGAGGGTGTGGCGACGGCGATAGGCTGTACAAGGAGGGATCAAGGCATGCAAAAGTACAACAACACCTGCCAAGCGAAGGTGTGTTCGTTTGCACATTCAGCTCAAGTTGATTAGCGCCAGGCAGCCTTTTGATGTGTCAATCGTACCTATCAGAAGCGACTCTGTATCATTGCAGTTTGACACGCAAGCAAAACCAACGGGCGAAACCTTTTAGCCTTTTATAATGCGTTTCTATTAGATGGTCATTATATACAGGTAGACACGTATTAATTTTTATCTCACATGCATATAGACTGCTATATTTTTTAAATAGGTCTATATCTGGCTCCCTTGAGTCACCCATTTTCCCTCCACTGCTGTTTTCGTGGTTGACCTGTTGCCGGTGCTCCGATCCAACAAGCATGGCGTCGGCGCCGCTATCACTGCCGCTCTTCAAGGCGCCGCCGTCTCTCCAGCAGAGCACCAGCGAGAGCGACTTTGTGCACACGTCATTGTCCTCTTCCTCGTCGTCACTTGCACCGTACACGCTTGCGTGGAGCGATGCGTCGCGCGCCAAGCTCCAGGTCGGCGGCGTCGTCGCTGCTACCGCGTCCGTGGGCTTTCTCGAGGCGTGCCTGCACTTTGAGCGCCGACCGATCCCGCTGCGCTTCGCTGTGCACTATGCGCTCTCGAACGTACTGCCCAGCGCCGCGTGGAAGACCGCGTCTGCGGACCTCGTCGCTGCCGCCAGCGAGGTATCCAGCTCGGTGTTGATCACTTCGTCGTCGTCGTCGCATTCAGGTTCACTTTCGCACGCGCGAGCCAAGCAGCTCATCGTGCTCAAGTCTGTGCGCTCGGTGCGCCACGTCCTTGGCAGCTACGCGCTAGCGTGGAGTCTGTGGAAAGCGTACTCTAGCTCCAATGGCAATGAGGAGAATGGTGACGAAAAAGTTCAAGGTGAGCCAGTGTTCTTTGAGAAAGTGGTGCGTCTCGCGCCTGATGGCTCCATGCTCTCCAATCTGTCGAAAAAGAAGCACGGTGATCACATCACGACGCTCCCTTTGAGCTCGAGTAGTGTGTCTAGAAAGCCGCATCCGAGCGCTCTTGCCATCGACTGGGAGGCGCAGGGACTGGTTGCTCAGAAGAAGAACTTGAAGAAAAGCGCAAACGGCGACGGATTGTTTGAGCCAAAGCTCAAGCTGGTCGAGGTCGAGTTGCAAGACGAGAACGACCTGATAAACGCTCGGCGAGTCATCAAGAAAGCTGTCTACGGTACGATGCAATTGTGTTATGGGGCTTGCTGTATCATTGCTAATTGGTCACTAACATTTTCTTTCTTTCTATTGATCTTAGATCTACCTGACGAGCTACTCCAATCCGTAGCGGTGCTCCCATCGACGACCTCACAGGAGCTCTCTCCATCGGCTCTCAATGCGTTCGACATATGCGTCAACCCGCTCGCAGTGGCGCTCCGAGCGCTCGCGAACGCGTGCGAAGTGCAGGACGCCAAGCGCGTCTTCCTCATCAACACTTCAGCAAATGATAATGAGGTTCCTGGTGAAGCTGAGCAAAGAGAAACGAGTAGTGACAAGCTGTCTGCCTTATCGCGCGGTTTCCTGTACCAGCACGGCATCCAGACGACCACACTGCGTGTAGAAGAGGCTCTCCGTACAGCAGCAGCAGAGAAGGATGAAAATGGTGGTGATGGCGCTGGCAACAGTGAAAATTGTGTGGTCATCGCCGCACAGGACAACGCTGCAGATGCAAAGGCGCTCGCCGACGAACTCATCGAATCCGGTACGAAACACAAACATTTCGATGGCCCTGCTCATGTAGGATTTCTTGCTAATCTAGGGTTACTTGCGCACATGCTTGTTTGTTTGATTGTTTGTTTGTTATGTTTGTTTGCGTAGGCTTTGTTGCGAGCGAGGGCGTGTACATTGTGTGCGAAGAGAGCGTTCTCAACACTCCGCAACGTGGTATAGCAGGTTATATCGTCCCCTCCATTCTCAAGCAGCACAACGACAAGATCAGCAAGATCAGCAACAATATGGACCCCTCGCACGTGCTCTCGCTCGCCGACATCAGCGACGCGCTGCTACAGCGTGTGCGCGAGGCGTTGCGCGAGGGCCACTCGGCCGACGCCGTCCAGCGCGCGATCTACAGCGCCTACGGGCCGCAGAAGGCGCTCTTCCACCGCCAAGATCAGTTCTCGGAGATAAGCAAATCATATATTTAAGTCATGGTTGGTCGGTACTTCTTCGCCTCCACTTGGCTGTGCGCGCTGAAGCCCGTGCCACCGGCCTGCAGCTTCACGATGTCTTTCTTGCGCAGCTTGAGGCCCGTGACCGGACACGTCATCGTGGGCAGCACCATATCCTTCACGCAACTCTCGAGGATCACGAGCCCCGACGGACGCAGCAGCACCGCCTGGTGGTGCGTGATCTCCTTCTTCGTCACCGCGCAGAGCACGTGCGGTGCGTCTTTCGAGCCGTCATTGCCGCTCGACGACCACTCGAACTTAACCGGCATGAGGTGCTTGAGCTTGAGCTCCTCGAGGCTCATCGGGTCGCGCGTCTTCGTGTCGGGCTTCTCGACCTTCGCCTCGACACTCGGCGTGCAGTCCGGGATCCAGAAGCTCGTGCGCTTCATGGCCTCGCGCTTGGCGTCATCGCTCGTGCGGTCCACCTTCTCGCGCAGCTTCTTGTTGAACGCGTCGGCGCTTTGCTCTTCGTCTGTCTTGGCCGCCGTGAGTGCGGCGCTGCTCGTGGCCGTGGCGCCGTTCGAGCTCTCGAGGAACTTCTGCAGCTGTGCGCGCTCGCTCGCCACCACGTCGTCCTGGCTCTGTTGCTCCTTGCGCTCGAGCGCGCGCTCGTAGGCGGCAACATTCTCTTGAATTGCGCGCTTCTGCGAGAGTAGGTTGGCGTAGATGCACTCCTTGCAATAGACAAAGCCGCTGGGCGACACGAGCGGGCTCTTACCGTCGTGTGTGGACGCCACGCAGAGGCAGCAGAAGCCAAACTGCAGCTGCGCGTCCTTACCGAAGCGTCGCTTGAGCGTGCCGTGGCCCGCCGCCGTCTTCTCGTGGTACGTGAAGTGCGTCGCCGCAGTCGAGTTCTTGCTGTGGCGCGCCATCTTCTTGCCTCTGCTTCACTACTTGGCTTGGCGTTCTTTGTTGTTGTGCTGTGTGTTGCCTGGTTATGCTGGACTGTTGGGGAAAGGCACGCGTGTGGAGGAGGGGTATCAGTTATGAAAGGAATTACGACAAGCTGAAAATCATTTATTTATAAATAGTATTACCATAAAATGAAACATTTAAGTATATCAGGTTCTACATATGGAAGGAAAATAAAGAAGGCATAGTACAGTGATCGTAAGAATAAACCCTCCTATTTGGGGATGAGGGACTGAATATTAGTGCACGGTTCTCTCATTCTGACCATTTTCACTTTCAGGCAGTGCCATCAAAACCAAAGGCAAATGGAAGCAACTGACAGAGCGAGCGGCATGTGGAACTGGAACGCGCTCTCGCAGCAGGCGACGCAGCAGAACACACAGGCGGGGCCAGCGAGTCCCCAGCAGCAACAGCAACTGCTCGGCAGGTCAACAGCAGCTTCAGCATCCGCACAGGCTCAGTCTCGAGCGCCACCACCAGCAGCAGCGCCATCCAAGAGCTCTGGCGCTAGCAATGCCTTTGCGCCAGAAAAGCAACAGCAGAAGACCGCAGGCGCCACCCCTGCAGCTGCTGCTAGCGAAGAAGCTGACTCGATTGAGAAGTTCTCGAGGCTGCGCATCACGAGACGCACGATCTCTGCGCAGGACGTGCACGCGGAGCTGAGCGAGCGCAAGTTCATCCCACTGCACCGCCTGGATGTCGTGCCGAAGGACATGTTCACGACCGAGACAGTGCGTTTGCGTTCTATAGCTTGCTTGCTTTGTTGTTACAATCATACACACAGCGTAACAGGACCACCTTGTTGTTATGAATGACAGATTGACTGGGTGACGATTGGCGTGCTGGCGCGCAAGACGATCTCCAAGGCGTCGGCAAACGGCGGATCATTCATGGTCTGGTCATTGTCCGATCTGAACGACACGGAGCTGGGTATCTTTCTCTTTGGCGACGCGTACGAGGCCCACTGGAAGCAAATGGAGGGATCAGTCGTCGCAGTGCTGAACGCGGCGCTGCTGCCGGCGACCGAGAAGAATCGGTTCGCGTTTAAAGTCACGCAGGCGAACGAGGTCGTGAAGCTCGGCTCTGCGGTAGACTACGGGGTATGCAAGGGGCTGACGTCGGGCGAAGCGCGCTGTCGACTCGCAGTCAACACGGCTAAGGTGGGGGGTCTTTGTAGATTGATTGATTCCATGCTAATGAGACTACTTTCTTTATTAACAGGCTGATGCTGTGCTCTCTGTTGTCCGTATTAATGTATAGTCGCAATACTGTCTACATCACATCACGGCCAAGTTCCTCCAGGCCGGCAAAGGGCGGCAGCAACTCAACAGCAGCATGGGTAGCTCTCACAAGAACGTGTTTTCGAGCGGCAGTCGTCCAAAGAACATCTCGGCGGGTGTGTACACGTCCGCAGCGCCCATGCGGTCCGCAATATCAGGAGTGAGAGGAGGATCGTCAGGGTGGCACGTCCCATCGGGCGTTGGAGGAGCTCAGAAGAGGAAGCGGAACGATGGTGGTGGAGCTGGTGGTGGTGGTATGGGATTCTACGGCGGCCCCATGCGGCTCTCCGTCTCTGGTGCAGTGATCCAGAACACGCCAAAACCAGTCTTGCTTGCAATGAAAGGGCCGATGCTAAGTCAACAGCCAGCGACAACAGGCTCACAATCAGGCAAGGACGATCCACTGCAGCGGGTGCGAGCGACACGCGGCCAAAAGATCATGTACGTTGTGGGGATTCTTGTTGTGTGCAGCTTGCTGGTTAGAGGCTGACCCTGCTCTCGTGCTGTTCATCTAACGATTTCCATCTGCCACAGATCGTCGATCATTTCCAGCAGTAGTACATCCGGTGGCGCCGCACCAGGACCGATGAAGAAGCTGAAGACCAAGAAAGTCAACATGATGCAGTTTATGAACACAGGGACCCGGTAGAGAAAGAGACACAGATGTGTAACCACTTCAGCAGTATTTTCACTTCTATTTACCCAGTACTTTACGAAAAAGGATGGCCACGACCCAGCTCTCGTATCACTTTTCCCCCGATGTATGTGCTCATTGATGCTACTGACTTTAGATGCCCTTGACGACCACCTGACCGTTTATGCGATACAGGAATGTATGCAATAGGTTTGTTTCTCTATGCTGTTTATCTAAAATATAGGCTCACTGGCGACACCGCCATCACTGAGAAGGGTGTCACCTCCAAATTGATAACAGCCCGGCACCAATACAGCACAGGCAATTCTACAGACCATTCGCTTGCTCACATTGCATTCGCTTTTGCGGTCACAAGCGGCTGCGTTTCATCGTGTCGACCATGTTCAGGATCATCATCATCTTCATTCTCGTCAACTTTGTGCAGCATCTGTAGACACAGTGGGCCGTTCCACATCACCTGTAGCTCGCTGTTGAGCTTCGCAAACCCGAGCACTGCTGCGAGCATGAGCGGCACGATGTACATGAGTGCCGGCTGACCCGCGACGACGTTGCGCAGCAAGATCGCCATGGTGTTGGCGAGCAAGAGCCCCAGCGCGTACGCCCCGCTCGCGACGCTAAAGTACTTTGCAGAGAGCGGATACCCCATGCAGTAGTCGTAGCGGATGCAAAACGACACGAGCAGCCCCGGGATGATGAGGTCCCCGAGTCCCAGCAGCGCGTTGCCGCCATAGAACGAGAAGAGCAGCGGGATGCTCAGCACCATGGGCATCGTCTGGTGCTGACGGCACTCAGGCTCCTCTGGATGCCTCTGGCAGTGGTCGAGGAATTCGCCTCCTACTCCTCCCCCATCAGCCATTACGTGCGTGTTGCCTCCACCGGACGCGACGTCCACCATGACGTTCGAGCCAAAGACGAACGGCGACAGGTACACGAAGAAGACGTCGTAGACAAACGCGGCGCCGAGCAAGATCGCTCCCACGCGCAGACTCGGGAGCTGGATCGTGTCGATGAACACGAAGCAGAGCGCGATGCAGAGCAAGTTCTGGAGCGGCCAGATATATGGACTCGCGCGCTCGACGAACCAGAAGATCGAAATCAAGAGTCCTAGCGCTACGCTGATGTAGAGAACGCGGTTGCCTGAGGTAGTGGCCGTCCAGGAAAGCGGCATCACTGTGAGACAGAGCGGCGCGAGGAAGACTTGCGCCATCGCGACGCTCGCGCCGATCGCAAAGAGGATGCTGATTAAGAGCAGCATATGCACGTAGTAGACCAGCAGCAGCACGCAGGACGCACCGACGAGGAAGACCAGCGCGTGGCGTCCCGAGAGCTCCATCCGTTCGTCTGCTACTCCTCGCGGTGATCCTCCTGGCTCGTTGCCGTAGTGGTCGTTGTCGTTATCGTCAATGCTCACGTATTGATTGCTGCAATCGTTGCTGCCATGGGCTTTGTTGCTGCTGTGTCCCAAGGAGCTCGCGAGCGCTTGCGCCACTTTTTGGTACGAGAAGGTGCGCTCATGAGAGCACGAGTAGTACGCGGCGCTCATGACGACACCCACGCCAAGCAGCCACGAGAGTGCCATCGACACGTTCCACGGACTCTCTTCAGAGTTGTATACCTGCGCGAGAATCGCAGCAGATGATGATGAGCGCGTCATCATGAGCTGCTCGAGGGCTTCAGCGTCTCGGTAGTCGAGAAAGATCGCGGGGATCTGAACTTTGGCGGCAAGCTGTTGGGAATTGTCGTCTGCGTTCATGTGGATCATGCGGTTCAGGAAGCAGCACACCTGGAAGCGGTGTTTGGTGCCCTTATGTTGCTTGCCGGTCAGAATGCAAGTGCCTGACGCGCATGTGTGAGCTTGGGTGCACACTGACACTTCTATCGGTGCTTGCTCCAGTGCGTTCGTGTCGATCAACGGGAAGCTCGCGTTGCTGCTCACAGAGCTCTTGCCGAGCGAGCAGTCGTAGGCGGAAGCTCCTCCCGGCTGTTTGGCGCTTGTGAATGCGCCGGCGATCGTGTCCCGAACGATCATCAGTGACGCCCCTGAGTGCTGCGCAGCGAGCGCCTTTTGCACGAACGAGCAGTTCCCTCCGCGATCCAGGAGCACAGCGGTCTTGTATTGCTGTGTCCCATCAATGTCAGCTAACGTCGTGACGCTGCTGCAGTCGCCTGACACGTTGCCACGGAGAATGCGCAGCGGTGCATCGTCATTGTTTCTGTTGGCACCAAGCTGAGTCGCTGAGGAGACGCGGGGCAACGCCGCTCCAAAGGTCGCGCGAGAGACCACGAAGAGCAGCGCCTGCGAGCCCTGTTGCACGCGCAGCAGGTCCACACCCTCGTCTTCAGCCACGAGCGCTTGCTCCGGGCTGCTGCCGTCACTCGACGCGACTGCGAAAAGGAGCAGCAGCGCGAGGAGCTCGTTCCTCATCCTGAGGATTTCGGTTGTGTGGAGAATCAAGCACAATTTTCTGATTTTCCGATCTTTTTGAAACGACTGCTACCAGACTGGCATTCTCAGAATGGATCAGATTTTGAACTGCGTATCAGAATGATCTATTACTCTCAGAATCCTGAGAATTGTTGATGTCTTCGTTGTGAAGCCGAGGAAGCAGATCATTGGCCCTTCTTGACTCACGCGCTCAGGATCTTTATCTGCTGCTAACTGCTGGTATGCGCCATCACGGCAGAGGCAAACGCGGTGCCAAAAATGAAGGCGAAGGCGAGCAGCTGCGCAACCTCGCGGCGTTCTGGCTGCTGGGCTTTGTCAACAACGTCGGGTACGTGATCATGATCGCCGGTGCGCAGGAAATTGCGGCCGGCGGCGTCGGGCTCGTCTACCTCTTCGATATCTTCCCTGCGCTCTTCGTCAAGCTCTCGGGCCCCTACTGGTTTCACCTCATCTCATATCGCCACCGCACGCTACTTGGCGCGCTCATGATGCTGCTGAGCTTCCTCGTGGTCGCACTCGGCACGCAGTCGCTCGCGCTGCAGCTACTCGGCGTCGCGTTCTCGGGACTGCAGTCAGGCATGATGGAGGCGTCGTTCCTCGCAATGGCGTCCTTTTACGACAGCCAAAAGTGCCTCACGTGCTGGGCGAGCGGTACGGGGCTCGCGGGCGTGGGTGGCTACGCGTGGATCGCGCTGCTACATCTGCGCCTGGGACTGAGCTTCTCGGCGACGCTCGAGCTCGCGGCAATCGTCTTCCCGCTGCTCTACGCGCTCACGTTCACGCTGGTGCTCGACACGTCGCTGCTTCCGCCAGTCAAGCAGTGCGCCTCGTTCTACTACACTACGATCCCAGAGGCAGCTGTCGATGACTCGCTAGCAATAGCTTTGAACCACAAAGTGACTACAGCAACTGCCAAGAAGCTCGACAGTGACGATGAGGGCGATAAAGAACGTCAAGACCCATACAACAATCATGACGCCACGGACATGACGTTCCGCGAAAAACTGCGCTTCACGCTCACGCTCGGGCCGTACATGATCCCGCTCGTGGTCGTCTACTTTGCCGAGTACACCATGCAGACGGGCGTCTGGTCAACCATCGGATTCCCTGTCGCGTCCCCAGAGGCACGCTCGCAGTTCTACTCAGCGGCAGGGCTTGCGTACCAATCCGGCGTGTTCATCTCGCGCTCCTCGGGCGTGCTCTTCCAAGCAACACGCGCGATCCTGTACCTCATGCCAGCGATGCAGACCGCGCTCCTGGGCTTCTTCACCATGGTATCCGCGCTGCACATCGTGTACAACTGGTCGCTCCTCGTCCTGCTCTGCTTTGTCGCGGGCTTGCTCGGCGGCGGTGTGTACGTGAACGCGTTCACGCTGTTGTCGAAGGAAGTGCGGCCTGATCGCGTCGAGTTTGCACTCGGCGCAGCGTCCGTGGGGGACACGCTGGGCGTGATGCTCGCAGACTGCGCGGGAATCTTCCTTCAGGGCTGCCTCTATTCGATCAACCGCATCCCTGGAGCTACGGTGCAGGTTTCCTGTTGATGGCTGGAAGGCTCTGATTAGGTAGTTCATTCTGTTTCCTAGGTAATGAATTTGTAGTCGCACTGGCGCTTCAGCTTCGGCCTGAGAGCTGGACTCAGAGGTGTTCACTGAACGTTTGTTCCATCTCTCACGCTTTCACCTCATAAACTCTGCCGCCTTCAGCGGATGGAGAGCCCGACGCTACGTTACCAAAGAGACTCAGGGTATCAGGCAAGGATCCTTTTGCTAGGGTTAAACTATATCTGACTCATACCGAATGCTGCTGTGACATGTTGTTGACCCCTTGCCTTGCCCTGTTACAGATTGTGCTATCTCATCCATGATGAACCCATACATTAGCAAAAGCAATGACGCTCTCCACACGAGTGTGTTGAGCATCATGCGGAGAGATCGTTGTAGCGTTAGTGGTGTTAGTGGTGGTGACGACTTCGATCACTGGCGTCCTGTCCCCTTCCTTGTCTTCGACGTGCGTGCAGTTAGTTGCGACGCTTTTTGATTAGTCCAACGACGACGGTACTAATCACTCCATCGCATTTCTCTGGCTCGTGGCAAAAGTGGAGAAAATTCAGCTTATGATGAGTCTTTCTTGCAAGCAGACCACTCTGGCCCATTTCGACTCAACATCACAAGGCAGCACCACGCCCTACGCATGCGTGTGAAATATGGCCACATAAGCGCCGGCGGTGCTAGAGAATATCATGTGACAACGATCACGCGTGGGAAGCCCAAAAATGATGAGTAGCGAGCTGCAAACGAACGGTGAACTGCATGGTGCTATTCATTTTTCTGGACCTTCTGATGCTTCTTCTGCTTTCGTTAGCTCCAATCCTCTCTCTCATTCTCCAATTTACACCCCAGAGGGAACGTTCACAACGACAACCAGCGATCTCAAGATGGCGACGCCGTTCTACCGCTTCGTCCAGTACTTTGGCCCCGAGGACTCGGAAGCCGTGAGAATTATCCACCTCTCATCAGCGCCATCGTCTCACTCTCATAGAAGGCGCAAAACCAGCGACGTCAATGCTGGTGATGGAGCAGACAAGCTGCAGCACCTCTCGATAAAGACCTCGATCGCACCACTCACGTCCATATCCAAGAGCTTGGAGCGAAGAAGCGCACCTGTGATCAAAAGAAGGCAAGAATGATCTGCGTCGAGCGAAGAGTATTCAGACGCGACCGACGGGCTTGTTGGAAAAGTGTTTACGGTCTGAACACAGAACTAGCCGAATCATGAGGTCTGCCGAACTCCAAGTCGAGACACAGTCCACATATCTCCGACGAGATTCGATATCTAAACCTAACGTTACTATTATAATATGATATCAGTTGCTTCAAGCGCTCAGACTGAACCTTGGTTCAAGCACCACTCTCTGTGCTACCAACCTCCAAGATAGTATGTGTTCGAATACTGCGGGCATGTAACTGCTGCTGTACGCTCTCAGTGTCACCACGTCCATGATTTTGGGGTCCTTGTAGAGCCACTTACGAATTCCATAACCTTCACGCACGCGTCGCTATTATTGAATGCATCGCGTGAATCTTTTGATGCGGTCCGCCTGCAGCAGGAGCAGCGCTTTGAAATGTCCATTGACTGCCGCGAACTTCATCGCGTCGCTCGTGCAACCTTCACTGCAGGTCTCATGGAGCCGCTTGGCAATCTCAAGATATCCATTCGCTGCTGCAAAGTCCGTGGCATGGATCGCCGTGCTTTCACTTCTACATCCATGGGCATGGAGCCAGCAGAGCCTCGAGGTGGCTGATACCACGGTGGTGGCTCAACATTTGGTGTCACAACAAGCAACATCGTACAACATTCGGATAGAATGTTTTCTGAATGTTGAGGACCGACGCACAAGCAACATCTTAGTTATCCGCTCAGTGATTCCAACGTTTTGGCATTATTTATATTGAGCATATTAGAATCTCATAGCGGTATACACCACCGTACACCCATCACGGGATTCCACTTTCACAGATAATATGCACAGCAAATTAGAATCGTGGAGGTATACTTTTCGTGGGTAAAACAACTCGGACTTAGACCAATGCAATCTTGCTATTCTCCTCACACACTAGAAATTACGCACTTTCCTCACAAACAAATCAACTTTTGAAAGAGCGACAATGGCGGAGCAGCATGGCACGCGCGCAACGATAGCGGCGGCGCTCTCGATCGACACCGCCGGCCACAGTGCCGACGCAGCACCAGCAGCAGCACTAGGATTTGCATTCGCAGACGCCCCCGCAGATGCCGACTTTGACAGCAGTGAGCTTGCAGCACTGGCGTCCTTCAACCTGCCGGCCTCGCCCGTGCGCAGTCCCGTGGGTGCGGAAAGCAACATGTCGGTGTGGGTGGAAGAGACCACGGACGGCGAGCAGCGTGTACACGTGGCGCTCGCAGACGCGTCTGTGCCGCCTCTTGTGGAAAACGCCGCCGCTGCATACACTGCCGGCAGCAGTTCTGGAACTGGTGGGTCCGCGTCGTCTGTTGTAACGTTATCATCGGGCTCGGCATCGTCGTCTTCTTTCGACACGAGTCTGTCGACGAGCACGCACTCGAGCGAGATGCTCGACTTCCCGCTGGTGCTCTGTGACAGCAAAGGCAGCGGCATCGAGCGCCATGGCGGCGTGAAGGGGCCGTCGTCGGCGATTGTGCCGTTCCAGAAGCTGCAGATGGACACAAACCTGAACCAGACACTGCTGCCGTACAAGTCTTCGTCCGGCGAGAACAGCGGCACAGCGACAGTGACGAGTCCAATAGCCGGCGGTACGTCACCATCATCGTCTTCTAGAGCAAAAGCCAAGTCGTTCGCGTGGGAAGCCGAGACGAACGCGATTATGTCGAATGAGTTCATGAATGCGCTGCGGCTTGGCGAGATGCGACCGCAAGAACCACAGCTCTCCGTACGGCTACGAGGAAGTCGCGTGGAGCTGGCATCGGCGTCCGAGGAAGAAGATGTGGACTTCATGGGTCCCGCAGAGAACATCAAGAAGCTCTTCAAGCTGCCGTACTCGCAGGCACGGGTCTCGCTCGCGGTGCATCGCGTCGGGAGCACGCTGGTTGTCGACGGTGAGCTTCAGGATTCCGATCTCCCCGCTGGCTTTGAGGATTTCCCGCAGGAGACGATGACGATCCAGCAGTCGGATGAGACGACGCAGAACCTACTGTACGAGAAGTTCATCTACGAAAGCGCGATCCAGGGGCGACTGACAGCTCATGAAGGTGATCGGAATAGTGAAGATCGAGATCAAGGATTGCTGACACAGGCTCTGCCGCAGCAAACGGCAAAGGCGAAAAGCAGCAGCAAGAAGAGCCAGAAGAAAGCAAAGAAACGAGCGGCAGCAGTGCAGAAAGCAGCCGCAACAACTCCTGTGTCTATTGGTGACGAGTACCAGCATATTGCCAACACAGAAGCTGGGTACGTGATCCCTGGATCGTGGATAGAAGCTGCAGCGGCGGGTGAAAGTACGCCACAGCCGCTGGACAAGTTGAACCAGCCTGTAGGGACAACAGCTGCGGCACGACAAGGCAGCGCGCCTGCGAAGAGCAAGCAGCAGCACAAGAAGGCGGCAGCAGCATCAGCGTCCTACGGCAGCCCGTCTGACCACCGCACCGAGTCGCACCAACCGCCGTACAGCCAAGCGTTCCAGCGCATCTTGAAATGGAAGTTTCATGATCTGAAAATGGTACGTTCCTCGGCATGCTTGTTGCTCAACGTTCCTATACTTCCTCGTCACACTTACACGTAGGTATGATTGTGTATGTGTACTGTCTCTTTAGATTCTTGGAAGCCAGGTGCTGCTCTTCAGCAACAAGGAGCACCCTGCGGTGTCTCTGAAGCTCCACGACATGGATAAAGATCTCTCGCTCTGCACAGTGCTGGACTACTACCTGGACAACGTCATCGCAAACATCCCCGAGCTCGCGATCTGCATGCACTCGAAAGGCTTGGTGCGCGGATACAAGTTGGTAGAGACACGCCAGATCCCGTACATGTCTGGCACGGGGCGTCCGCTCTTTGACATCCAGGATGTGAGCATGAACGCGTCGATGCTGCTGAAATTCCTACAAGAGAACTGCTCAAGACCGAACGGTACGTACTGGCTGTATCGCAAAGAAGGCGAGAACTCGCTTCGCCTCTATGACGTGAACGTGCTCTCGCAGGGCAAACAGCTCAAGTGGAAGTACATGATGGCGATGCTCTGCTACCGCTTCGCGTCCCGTGCGTCTCGGTTAGTGTACTCGCTCGCCAGTGAGACGCCGCGGCTTCAACACCAACTGCAGCAACGCCAACGAGAGCTTTTGAGCACGTGCATGAAGCTGTTGAATGAGATCTCTCAAGCTGGTGGTTCCGCGCACAGTTCGATCTGCTCATCTGTGAGCGAGCAGCTCGCCGATACGTACCTTCGAGAGTGCGATCAAGTGAAGAAAGAGCCACAAACGAAAGGCAGCGGCTCCACGTCATTCGGAAAGTCTGCAGAAACCGAACATGAAGGCGATGACGGGCTAAAGATGATGGTGGACTCGCTACAGAAAGCGAAGGCGTACCTGTTGGAGAGCATCCGCTCATTTGAAGAGTGCATGGTTCCTGACTCTTCTGCTGATTCTTCTTCTCTTCCCCAGGAAGATGAGGATAGTCTTGGAAGTAGTGGCGAAGCTGGTACGGATCTACAAGAGGAGAATGCCGACGACAGCGAAGAAATGGGCTCGTTCATGGAAGAAGAACGCAGCCGATTACAGCTCAAGTTCAGCTCTGCGTGCCTGCAGCTCAGTCAGGTGTTTGCCAAGAACGAGAACTGGCAAGACGCCGTGGCATCAATCATTGACAGCTGTCAGTTTCTGCCACTGAGCGCAATTCCGAGCGATGTCGTGCCGTTTTCGACAACTTCGGTCAAGAACAACCAGATAAACGATTTGCTTGAGAAGCTCGACTTTGACGGGATCGGTGGCGCGAGGTTCGATGGCTCAGGCGGGATTTTCATTTGCTTCAAGGCGAGCGAGCTACGGTGCCGAGTGCTGGAGCTTGTGGGTGATATTGCAGCGCAGCTTCCTGGGGAGATCGCGCAAGCTCTGCAGGCTCTATACAACATTGTCAGCGGGGAGGAGCGAGAGCTGCTCTCTGAGATCACGGACTCGGCGAGACGAAGCCACTGGATCGGACAGCTCCAACAACAGCAGCTGGCTGACACGAAGAAAGACTCTACGTCCGTTCGATCGGAAGAGCTACTCGGGTTGTCGTTTAACGCGTATCTGCGAGCGCTCTCGCCGTGTGTCGACTCGGAGCTGTACTTGTACGTCGAGCGTGCTGTTGCTGGGTTTTTTTCTGTTGTGGGTGTGAAAAGTTGATGTTCTAACAACTCGAGCGAACTGTGTCTTTATGCGTGCAGCCTCTTGATGAAGAAGCTGGGAAACGCAAGCAATGAGCTGGGCAAGTACTTCCTCGGAAACCAGCGCGACTACATGGAGGCGTTCCGGTGGTTTGAGCGCGGCTGCAAGATTTTTAGCGAGATTGAAGGTGCATTTGGCTATGATCGAAAGTGCATTGTTGCTTCTGTCCCAACGCCCTCAAATAGGGGATACTGATTTGAGCTGTCTGTTTTTTATGTGCAGATGGGATCAATGTCGCGCTGCTGTACGCGAACCTTGCCCACTTGCACAAAATCCTCGCGCAGGGGAAGACCGCGCAAGCGCGATTGAACCACTACAAGTCGGCGATTCAGCTTTGCAACGACGCGCTCCAGCAACTAAAGCAGAACAAAGCAGAGCTCGAGTTGCACCGCAAAGTCAAGGGCGAGCTGGCGCTGACGTATCTGGTGTGGGCGGTGAACTTGGCGAGCGATTTCTTCAACGATCATCAAAGCAGTGCTACGCTTTCCAGAGAGAGTGATGAACACCCGGTGGGCGATGCAATTCGTGATGTGAGAAAGCAACGCGAGAATCAGGTGCACAAGACGTTCAACAAGGCGCTGTCGCTATATATTGAGCTCGAGGATCGCAAGCAAGTGGCGTCGACACACTACCAGATGGCGTCTTTCTACAATCGCACAATCTCACGCGAGCTCCAGGATGAAAAACAGACATTGTCAGCGACTATGAATGATGGTAGCGAGGTGGACAAGGCGTCATCCAGTACAGCAGTAGCACTCAAGAACCGAATGGAGATTGCGAGGCGGCACTATGAGAAAGCGTTGGCGTACTTTGGGAAAATTGAGGTGGGGAAGACGTTTGTGCTCATCCACCAGGAGCTCGCGGATCTCTACGCCATGGGTGGACGCCTCGAAGACATTGAGCACGCGCTACTGATCATGCTGAACACGTACGACGCGTTCAATAACCCTACGGTCTTTGATTCTCCGCACCACAAGCAGCAGCAAGACCAAGAGCGTGACGCGATGCTGCTGCTCGCAAGCGAGGTGGTCGCCAAGGTGAAGCTGATTCTGCACCAGCTCATCCGCTTGAGCAGCCAGGCGTCAATATCGGTGAAAGTGAAGAAGCTCGACATGTTCAAGAAAATGTACAAAGAGGTGATCTACTACGACGGTCACAAAGCGGGAAGCATCGTACCAATGCTCGGCACTCTGCGCTCCATATATTTACTCTAGTGCGTACAAGTGGACGTGGCCGTCGCCGTTGCTGCTACGTTGAATGGACGAACGCTGCACGAGCTGATCGAGGTACACCATGTTGGACGCCTCGAGCTCGTTGACGACAGTCGTTTGCGAGCGTCCTTTGGAGATGCGACCTGTGTACTCAGAGTAGAAGAAGTCGTCGTTGTCGCTGTTGGCGATGCCGTTCAAGGAGCGGAGCGCGATGCTCCGAGGCCAGCTGATGCAATGGAAAAGAGAGAGAGAGTCATGATGTTAGTTTGACTGAGAGTCAATTTCTGATACCCTGCGAAACCAAATACGCAGCCAACCTCAAGTGCGAATTCGGTGTTCCACCCACGAGGACTTCGCGCACGAACGACGCTAGCGGCGCACGCGCGACCACGTTGGAGTTGGACTCGCACCAGTACAGGTATCTAAGTGTGGAAACCATCAAAAGCACATAGTATTGTTGATAAACATTCAAATGTGAAACGAATGGCAGGATATGGCCACACGTACTTGGTGTCGACAGCGAGGCCATCGAGACGTGTCATGGAGGACAGCGTGAGTACTTTGCGCGCAGCCATCATGGATCCGATCTTGCTGTCGTACTCGTCATTGTTGGCTGCTGTTGAGGTCAGTGCATTGCTCGCGCTGCTCCGTAGCATCTTTGCTTTGTAGATGCGTCCCGTTTTCTCTGTGAAGTAGAGCGCTTGGTTTGCGGCGTCCAGCGCAATTCCGCGCGGCGACTCGAGCCCTTGAAGAAGAATTTCGAACTTGCGAAGAGCTCCGGTTGCGAGAGGCTCAATCATTGGAATGCGAGCGATGATGCCTTTCCATTCGAGTGAAAAGTAGAGCGACGATGGCGATGATGAAGATGACTCGTTCACTTTACCGAGCGCCAGACCGCGCACGCTCCAGGCTTTTTCAAGAACGACCTCGATCCGACTCGACGCCAAGTGGGAGCGGTAGATCTTGCCGTCGGCCGAGTTGGACCAGTAGAGCCACTCTTCTGCTTTGCCGGCGGAGTCTGAATTCGAATTGTCGTTCACAGCGAGCGCGTGCGGAGAAATGGGTGTTGCGTACACTTCCAAGCGCTCGACGATGGGCGACGCGTACCCAGAGGCACGCATTTCGCCGTAGTTCGGTGCAAATCCTTGCATTGAGCCGCTGGTGGTTGTGATTCTGCAGTCACTCGCTTTCACGAAGTCTATAGCAGCGCCATTCACAGAGCTCAATGATGCTGACACTGATGGGTAGCGAGACGGCAGCCCCACAAGGCACTCGACCATTTTTGGAGACCAGCTTAGCACGCTCACGCACTTGGTGCCTTTGACGAGCAGCTCAACAATGTCGGACTGCGAGCTGCCAAAGTTCACGCCAAACCACTTGACGTGCGCCAGTGCACCGACCAGGATCTGAGCTGTGTGACTGCCGGTTATCGCTGAGCCTTCGGGGGTCGAGAACGAGGAACACTTGATGCTGCGGCTGTCACTCCAGTAGAGAATTCTCGTGCGCTGGTGGAGCGTCATGCCGACAAAGCGCGTGTACTCGGTCGACCGCTCTAGCTCGCTGACGCTCTTGTCGACGCTGTTGAGCGCGAAGATCGAGCCATTGCTCTGCTGCCGGTAGTACACGGTCGACGAGAACTTGCGAAACAAGAGAGAAGACACATCAATATGGGACGTGAGGTGAGAGGAAGCGAGGACTTATAATGCACGAAGATCTGTAAGAAGGATACGAACGCCTGTGGATGCATCGACGTGCTGGGAATACTGTACTCCCAGGAGCAAGAGCGCAAGCAGCAGCCAAATCGTGGAGCGGCAATGGCGACGGTTTTTTTGCGGAAAGCTCATCGACGTGGATTCAAGTCTCTTTTTGCGTCTCAGAAGAGCCGTCCAAATCATGGCGACTGGTGGGGGATCAAACCAAAGCTGGATCGTGTCTGTGCAGCATGGAATATCGCGTGGGAGGCAAAGCATATTGTTGGCCAAGGCTGAAGGTAAGCTTTCTGCGACCGAGGAGAGAGGATTTACAATCGGACGAGCCAGAGAACTCATTCTTTCACGCAAGCTGCAAAAAAGTCTCTCTCTTGTGTTGTGCTCGCATCGATCCAAGTTCTGACCAATGCCGCCACAGAAATCACCGACTGGTTTGGCTGAATCGAAAGCATTTCGACTAGGTTTGGGTGGGAGGTATCATCTCTTGTCCGAAATTCACCCCTTTTTCTCCAGATACGACATAGAAAATAAATAGAGGTGCGTCCTTCTGTCATTTGATCGGTCATGCCCGTTCATTGATCTTGAGATCATCTAAACGATCACAGCGAAAGCATCTTCAATTGTAGACTTAGTCCAGATCTCAGAGCGTCGACTGATTTCTTACTGCTGCCATTGCCACCGCACATTCTGTTGAACTGGATGGATACATGCTTGATAAACAACACTAGTTCCGGAGTTGTCAAAAGACGTGAATGTATAAGAAATAGCATGGCAGAAAGAACTCTCTCACATGTAAATCATCAGAGGCACCCAGATGCGCTATGCACTTGACTCACAAAGCTCTCAGCGGCATCCCTTGCTGTTGGTACTGCTGTTCTGAGCCAGATGCTCTCGCTCGCTGTAGAGTCTGCGAACAGAAGAGAAGAAAGAAGAAGCATGTGTGAGCTCCTAAGACACGAGAAAAAAGGGAAAACCTAGCAGTCATCACGGCGAACCTATCAAACTCCTCCGAGGAAATAGAGAGCATGGACGCATCGAGCACATTGATAAACTCAATTGCACTGCGCAAGTTTACGAAGCAATACCCCGCTCTGTAGTATCAACAATCAACCAAACAACACACAAAACCAACGAGTCTCAGTCAGTACTCCCAGCCGCACACACATAATACAAGAGTCACTTACTTGGACATGAGATCCGCGGGGTTTCGATACGCAGCGATGTACTCGCAGTTCGAGCACAGGCGCGGGATTTGCGAGTGCAGCACAATGTAGATGAACACGGGGAGAAAGTCGTCGGCCCCCGGTCGGTTCCCAGAGTCGCCACGAGACAGGTTGAGCACACTGAAGATCACGCTGCAGCACCGTACGATGCAGTTGATCTTGTCCCCCGGCGCGCGAAACGAGTTGATACGACGCAGCTCGTCCTCTGCCATCGACCACACCACTTCGTTCCGCATGGACGGCTTAATGTCCAGCATATCTGGAGTCACAAACTGTTCATGATGAATCAAACAATGGCAGAGCAACGTTAGCACAATGTCAACGTAGAGATGAAATGAGACAGCGTGTCGTGCTCATACCGACAACAGCTTCATCCGTCGAAACAGTTTGTCGTCCTCTTTCTTCCACGGCTGGCACTGCGGAAGCTGGTTGAACGCGATATCCGAGAGCTTGTCCATCACGTACTTCTCGACCCCATCTCGCGCTTTCGAGAGTATCGTCTCGGACGCGTGGCGCCACGCTGCGTGACTCTGCAGAGTGTCGTCCATCTTCTGGAAAAAGTACTCGTACCGCCGCTGAAACTCGTGATTGCCGTAGAAATCGTAGTCGAGATAGTCCGACGACCGCGGCGGTTTCCCGTCACCACGTGGACCGAGAATCGATCCGATGAACTTTCGGATACTGTCCAGAATATCGCGGGACGCAGGAAGACTGATCCGCTCCAGGAACTCGGCGTACGTGAGCTCATCTTCTTCTTTTCCGTTGTTGTCGCCACCCCCATTTGCTGACTTCAGCTTGTCTTTCTTGCGCTTCGCCTCTTCGCTGATCGCAACATCAACCTCCGCAAACAGGTTTCGCTGACTCGCAGTGCGGCGCTGACCGCGATTTGTCGAAGATCCTCCCTCGACAACTCCGTTCTCGCTCGAGTCTTCATACTGATTCGAGGAGTGATTGGACGAGCCCGAGTGGCCGAAATGCTGTGTGTCGTCACTCAACAGCCCGAAATCACTGACGCTCAGGCGTCCCGAGTGCTTTCGGTTCGCCTTTCGCAGGAAACCTGCCGATTTCGCAAAGTCTTCTTCGCTTGCGGTGCTCCCTCTGCGCTCCATGAACGGCGATTGCGGCGGCAGCATTTTCCGGAAATTGATATCAGGAGACGACGCCACGGAGCGAGGACCGTTGTTGTTCTGAGAAAACAGTCCGTTGTTTCCAAATAGCGACTCGGTCTTTGGAGGAGACGGGAACAGCATTCGGTCGAGCATCCCCACACTCAAGCTCTCGACTTCGTCTCCAACGCTGCTGCTGCGTTCCACTCGCTCTGTCACGACCGCTTCTTTCGATAGCGACTCGAGTGCGTCGTTTGCTTTCTGCTGCTGGTATCCCATCGAGTCCAGATGCGCTTCTAGGAGCTCTCGCGCAGGCTCAGCCATGGGGATCGCCCCTGGGTACCGTCGCACGCTCTCCCACGCATTTTTCTTCTTCGAGTGCTTGTTCACGATCTCTTGATGTTTGCTTGGAGTAACAATGGAAGTAATAGCGTCAACCGTCTTCCCAAAGCCTTGGTTCCTCTTGTGCTTGTGCACATCCACTGACACACTCGTAGTAGGTATTGTGACAGGACTGCTGATGTTAGCATTGTTGTTGTTGCTGTTGGTGATGGCACTTGGGGGAGAGTTGCTAGACGCTGCCGCGTAGATCTTCGCGATCACTTCATCCTGCTGCTCGACTGACGTCATCAAGAGCTGGCAGCGCTCCCGCAGCGTCACGATCTCCATGTCTCGCGCCACAAGCGCGCTCGTCAAGTCCGCGACCTGCCCCCGCAAAAGTTCATTCTCGTCCTGTAGCGACTCCCACTCGTCAGCATTCACGTTGTTGCTTGTAGGACGTTCGCCAGCGATCGTGGTTGGCGACGATACAATATCACCCTTGCTGCTGTTGTTGTCACGCTTGTCGTACAGATCGTCGTCGTCGGACGGGATCGAGTCGTTCGACGACACTGTGCGCGCGAACGAGCTGTTGTTGCCCACCAGTTTTTCAAAGCGCGCGTCGTCCGTGGACAGCAGCAGCCCGTCGTCGCTGCTCACGTCCTCCGGCTCCTCTTCGTCATCCCCGCCAAAGAGCTTCACGACTGCGCATGGCTCTTCGCGACCTATACAGCCACATAGTCCCATACACAAAAGCACAATCAACCGCAGTGAGTCCCATATACGCGGTCAAACCAACACGTGCGCACTGATGCAAACATGGACACACACATGCACATATAACAACACGTAAAGTAGCCAGCCAGTCGCTGATATTCTCTGATCGCATATTGGCAACGGCTGCGCGCGAGCGAGAGAGAGAGAGCTCACAAAACTGAAACTTCAACATGTACAAGCGTACATGCAGGATACACACATACACACACGCATGCGCACAGAGAGACTTGCATACGCACATTCACACATAGAGATACACTACTAGAGCACGTACCGCTGAGTCGCATGTGCATAGGACTCGTGCGCCGCATCGTTCGTTCCTTCGCTTTATCGTTTCTGGTTGTTTGTTGCAAAGCGGCGCTTCTCGCTTTCCGCTCATCCTTTTTCTCGCTGTTTTACGGTACAAGCTGCACATCTACAGTAAGTGCTTTTAAATGAGCGCAAGAAATAAATACAATATTTTTAAAATGCGCGTTAGATTTCATGTAACAATGTATCTAAATACTATATTCTTATAACTACGCATCCCACGATTGCGTACTTTAACGAAATAGTGCTGCTGGACATTTCAGAGGCACACAAAGCCCATCTTCAACCAAGGGTGTCAGGTTGTTTGGGCGAAAACGAAACATCCTTTCGGTACGCATATTTAGGTGAGGCCATTTCAGCATGCACTTACCAGTTATGCATTAACAAGGAGATTTCTCAGAAGCCTCGCGGCTGGTGTCCTGCTGAGATGCATCGTAAAACTTTTCACCATCTGCCTGCATCGACCAGCAAGGTAGCGTCCAAATGTCCACTTCTCAATTTTTTTTACCACCAATGTGGGTTTGATGACCAAACCTGCGCAGTAAATATTAGAGTCGCGCATGGGCCATATGTTTCTACGAAGCCCAAGGTACACCAATACATATTTACAGCAAACTTCTGCTATTTACTGCAGCTCTGCTGATCGACAGCTATCGATCTCGATCATGGACTGGATCTAATCCAGATTTCGATTTGTTACTAACAGTAAAATGAAGAAGCAAACCGTGAAGCACGTGCTCCCTCCCTTTCTTCCTCTTGCAAAACACTCCTTGGTACTATGCATACACAATATGTACCTAAAGAGGTCTTACTTGCGTTAATTTTAATGTACTTATTTATATCATTTATTACATTTATGATATCTTTTTGAAAGGTCACGTATCTTCTATTTTTTTGAGACGGCGACCTCAACAGTTGATTGGGGTCAGCTCTCTTGATTCGCATTCGCATGGATCTGCCTACTCACTCACGAAGTCCCCCACCAACGAACAGCAGCAACCCCAACGCTCCGCCGCGTCTCTATGATCATAAAAATGCATCTGCTGGTGCTGGTCTCGCTGCTTGTGGCTGTTGCAGCAGCAACTGCAGCTGCGCCTTTAAGTACGAATGCGAGAAGTTACGCGTCCTTCACGTCGGCAGAGGTGTACTCCGTGCTCCGCGATCTGTACCGCAATGGAGAGTTGGTCGCGCTCGAGAAGATCGCAAAGCAGGTCATCGAGGAGAACCCGACAGGTAGGTAGGTACCCGCCGTACCGTACTATACAACTTGTTGCATCACTACTGTCTGTACTGTGCACCCAAGCTCAACCAACTGCCTTCTCTGGTTGGTACTTGCAGCGGCGCTAGACACACAGTTCACCACACCGTACGAGTACATGGGCGTCGCGCAGTACGCGCTTGGGGACCTCGGCAAGGCGACCAAAACGTTTGAGGAAGCCGTGCGCGTGAACGACCGCGACGTCGAGAGCTGGCTCCAGCTGGGCAAGTGCTACTTGTACGCGCTCAAGATGCCGCAGGCCGCGGCGGCGCTCGAGAAGGCCGTGATGGAGAAGGGCGCGAAGAAAGAGACGCACACACTCTTCAAAGTGCGCAACTGGATGTCCGACTGGCACGACCGCGAGCCGATGCTTGAGCAGATCCAGGCCTTTCTCGACAGCAATCTCGACTCAGCCGCTGGCGTCAACGCGCTCGACTTTGCCGAGTTCTCTCCGTCGATCATCCTCGCGCTGAGTCAGAAGGCGGCAGCAAGAGCACCCGGCAGCGATCGCCCGCTTTGCTGTGACGCCAGTACCTGGCATCTGCAGACACCGGAGCTTCGAATCGGCTTTGTCTCGTCGGATTTTGGCATCCACCCAGTGTCGACGCTGATGCGCGGGCTCCTGGAGTTCCTGGCAGGCGCTGACCACCGAGCGGCCGTCGTGTACTGCTTCTCGCTGACCGCCGAGTCGTCTTGGTGGCGACGCAACATCTCGCGCAGCGTCGACCATATGGTCTCGCTGGTTGGCAAGAACCCGTCGGAGGGTGCCGAGGTCATCAAGTCGCACGGGATCCACATCCTCATCGACCTGAATGGCCACACGCTGCACTCGGGACTGGACATGTTCAACTACCGCCCGAGCCCGGTGCAGATGTCGTTCCTCGGGTACCCGATGACCACGGGGAGCTCCGCGATCGATTTCTTCCTCAGCGACGCGATCTCGACGCCCACCGAGTACAGTCCGCAGATCTTCTCCGAGAAGCTACTATTCCTCCCCACGCACTACATCGTGAACGACCACATGCAGCTGCTCGGCCACACGATCGAGGGCAAGCGGCCGCTGCTGCCACATCTCCACGGCGACGCGAGCGTGTTTGTGTTCGCGACGTTCAGCAACTGGCAGAAGATCA
Source organism: Globisporangium irregulare (assembly GCA_038051095.1). Taxonomy (NCBI): domain Eukaryota; phylum Oomycota; class Peronosporomycetes; order Pythiales; family Pythiaceae; genus Globisporangium; species Globisporangium irregulare. Next base: position 25,000 of record JALBZZ010000203.1, read on the forward strand.
ACCCCAGCATCTTCAGCGCGTGGATGGACATCATGGCGCGCGTGCCGCGCAGCGTGCTCTGGTTCTTGCGGTACCCGGGCCACGAAGACGCAGAGAAGAACCTCAAGCGCGAGGCGAATGCCCACGGTATCGATGGCGAGAAGCGGCTCGTGTTCTCGGAGCTCGCGCCGTGGGTTCACCACACACACGCCAAGCGCGCAGCAGATCTGATCCTCGACACGTCCATGAAGAACGGACACACGACCATGATCGATGCGCTCATGGCAGGCGTGCCGGTAGTCACGCTGGAGGGCAATCGCATGAGCAATCGCGCCGGGAGCTCCGCGCTGCACGCGATCGACCTGCACGACCTCACAGTCAACTCGTTCAAGGAGTACGTTGAAGTGGCGGTGTTCCTAGCCACACACCGCCACGTGCTGCACAAGCTGCGCGCGCAAGTCGAGAAGAACCGACTACAGTACCCGCTCTTTGACACGCGCAAGTACACGCGCAACTTTGAAAGCGCGCTGCTGAGCTCCTGGGCCGTGAAGAAATCATCTCACAGCTTGCACGGTGGCTCAAACGACGACGAGACGGCTCCATCGTTCCACATCTTCCCAGTGGGGCGATCGGACCAGAACGTCCCGCGTGAGTTTCCCATACTCTCTGGATTGGGAGACGACCACGTGAATGACGAGTACATTGTCCGTGTGAACGATGCGCTCGTTGCAGACCAGAGCATCCTGCTGCACATCGGCGGCCACGAAGCTAAGCCCGGCTGGTGGATCGTCGACGTGGACGACCACAGAGACAACGTGGACTTCCAGATGCAGATGGACAACCTGCACCCGTTCCCAGACAACTCGGTGACCGCGATCTACGCGTCGCACGTGCTTGAGCACTGCCACTACCGGCTGCACGATGAGGTGCGCGCGACGCTGCGCGAGTGGTTCCGAGTGCTCCGCCCCGGCGGTACACTCTTCGTGTCCGTCCCGGACCTGCTCGTACTCTCAGCGCTGTTCGTGAACGCCACGACTACCGATGACGAGAAATTCTTCGTCATGAACATGATGTTCGGCGGCCAGGTGGACGCCTTCGACGTGCACAAAGTGGGCTTCTTCGCACCGCTGCTCGAAAGCTACCTGGTGGACGCAGGTTTTTGCGACCTCGAGCGCGTCGACACCTTCGGCTTGTTCCGCGACGCCAGCGCCATGGTTTACAAGGACGTCGCCATCAGCCTGAACATGAGGGCGAGCGCGTGCAAGCCCGGCAGTGAGGCCAATATTCGCGTTGATCTCACCTCCAACACCACCACCCAGCAATGAAAAAAAGAGACAAGGATAATGGGCGGAAAGAGCAGCCCGAGGCATCACCCAACACGAACGTGCGTATGTACCACGGCATCCATCAACGCACCAGCATGTGTCATGCATGTGTCATGTGTCGCAGGCAGGCAGGCGCCAACATGGTACTCATGCCTGACTCACATTGATCAGCTGCAACATCAGATTCACATAACCACGTGCACACTCCTGAAGTGCAGTTGCCCTGATGTGGCCCACTCTAAATACGCTGAATCTTCAAACTGCCTCTTGTAGTTAATGTCAGTATTTTTGGCAAGTGATTTTATGCGGTAAGGAGGCAACTAACAATAATAAAATCAAAATACAAATACGCTTGGTTGCTTTTAAGGTGATTTCGTAAAATATATGGAGGCAGATTAAAAGGTGGGTTCACCTGGCTCAATTTTTCCGGGATCTGCGGGACAACAATTCAAAATTGAATTGCGGCCAATTGCGTAATATCTGCACTGTGTGTTTATGCGAGTGGGCGTTCCAAAACAAACGCACAGAAGAAAGCAAGAAGCAGCAGGAGCCAAGCTGATTGATCTCGAGAGACGCAGGAGGCAGCAGCAGCAGCAGAAGAAGAAGAAGAAGACGAGCAGGAGGATCAGAGCGAACCCCCGCTACCAACACACACAAGAGAAAGAACGAGACGAAGTGAGCGTGCAGCGAGGTTGAGTGGTGCGTGGATACCAGAAACAACAGCCAGCACGACGATTTTCCAGCGCGGACGACGTGATCTTTTGGGTTCGATTGGCGACCCCGGCGGCGCGCGGATCCCCGTAACGACGTACGTGTGCACGTGGGAATGGGTTGTCGCTGTATGTGCACGTGCGTGCGTTATCCACATGGACGATGGGGGTGTTCTCATGCTGATGCTATGCCTTGTTTTGGTTTGTATGCTTTTCTTTTTTTACAGATAGACTGCGCGCGATCTTTTGAAGTGACGTGGCATTTGAGAAAGTGAAGCAAGACGAGAGAAAGAGAGAGAGAGAAAGTATAAAACAAAACACAAGAAGAGGAGACCCTCTACACCTACAACAAGAACAACATGAGCGGGCCGAACAGCGCAACGACGTCGCCGCGAACGCTGAACCAGGAATCGTGGAATCAGCTTTCGGCGGCGACTCTCGAGTTTGGCGACCAGTATGGAAAGACCACCCAGGGAAGCCCCGCGAAGATGAGTCCAAAGTACTTGCGCTCGATGTTTGATCCAACCGTGGAGAGCAAGAACGAGTCGGAGTGTCTCTTCCGAGTGCGAATTTCCGGCATCCAGTGCCGCAACCTGCAGGGACGCAAGTTCAGCGGGAAGAGTGACCCGTTTGTCGAATTCTACTGGGACGACGAGGCGGAAGAATCGCCGTACGCGACGCCCGTGATCAAGGCGGACCTGAACCCGAATTACAAAGGCGTGCTCATCGCGTTCGAGTACAAGGCGACGCTGAATCTCCTGCCAAAGAAGAATCTGGTCGCGAAGGTGTTTACGAACCGCAAGTTTGGGTCCAAAACGATGATCGGATGCGCGAAAGTCGACCTATGGACTGTCGCGACGGGGCCAGTGCACCACGATCACCACTTGATTGGGTGTGACAACGGCCGCATTGTGTTCAATTGCTACATGGAGCAGTGCAGCGAGTGGTGCATCTCCGTGAGTGACGTGGGTGTGATGATGCCTGCGATTGCGAACGAATTGGATCGACCAGAGGGTCACGATTTCCAGGAAGACGCGTCGTTGCCCCTCAAGAAATTTGCAGTCAGCTACAAATGCACGATCGGCACTAGCGAGACCTTCTACATGGGCAATGTACTGAAGCATGCAGAGAAGCGCGTCATGTCGGAGATCAACGAAGTGAGTTTCCAGTCGCTCGCGAGACTCGCTGTTCTCTCGTCGCGAGTGTCGCGACCAAACTCGCAGCAATTACCGCCGTCAGACGAAGACGCGTTTTCGGACCCGCTAGTTGCGGAGGATCCTGTGGGCGTGGAATGGTCGACAGCGACCGACTCGTTGCCGGCGATCACGCGGTATAGCACGTTCGATGAGCTCATGTCGGCTACATTGACTCTTGAGGTATGTTTTTGCTTACTGCTATGTGTGTGTCTTGTCTTTTCATTGGTACTGACTGGTTGCATTATTCGTGCTTCTTTAGATTCGTCAACTCTGCGTTGGAAGAGGACAGATGGCGACGGATCCGGACGGCGGATTCCTGACATTGCTGGACAAATACAACAAAGAAAAAGTGGTAAGTGGATATATGCTCTATTTTGTTCAGAGTGCATTCATAAATGACATCTAACTTTTTACTTTTACTGACAGACTACCACAAGCGGAGACCGTCGATTCAATGAGGAAATCCGAAACACGCTGCTCTTTGGGCAAACATGGCTGTCGCTCGAGAAGAGTTTCGAAGACGCACTGCAGGAGCGAATAAAGAAAAAGTTCGACGCTGACCCCTCACTTGGTCTCAATGGCTTGGGCTTCTCGGAGCAATTCGTCACCAGCAAGTTCGAGCAAAGTCTGACACTGAAAGGTCACCAAGTCGCTGTCGTCTACGGCACGATTCTGTTCAAGAAAATCCCTGACGTGCGTCAGCTGCGTTGTGGCGTCATCAGCGAGTCCGGCATTTCGTCGTCCAGCTCAGTGATTGTTGGCGTCCCATCCTCGAAGAAAGCTCCGCGAAAGTCGAAAGTGGTCATCCCGATTGAAGCTCAGCGCGTGCTGGAGAAGATGCAGGATCTGGTGGAATTGATGTCGGTTCGCCAGAAGGACGACAAAGAGGGAAAAGTACGGAAAGCAACCAAGATCTTGAAGATGCTTCAAATCTCGCACAAGGCGTCCATGCTGTCGTGGGTGTACGCGACGGCAGAAGCTCTGGACGAAACGAAGAGTATCCTGCTGCGATTGTGGCAGTTCTTGTTGGAGAACATCCGAGTGCGACATTACACATTGCGAAATGTGTTCTACGAGCTGCTCTTCTACCTGGTGAAGCGTGCAGAGTTGAGCGACTTGCCACTGCTGGGCTTTGACTCCACTGTAGTGACCAACGCGCTCGGTTTCAAGCAGACACACAAGGTGAACAAGAGTGACATCGAGTTTGGCTTGAAGCTGCGTGCGATGCTCGTCGAGACGAAGTTCTGCGTTCTACAGACTGTCTCGGTTCGTGGCGTGATGAACAACAACTTGATGTTCTTCGTTGCACGCATGCTCTCCGTGCTGTGCTTCCGCCTGCCAAGCTTTGGTGTTGAGCTGTACCAGCTATGGGCGGACTCATACACCGAAGACATTCCGAATTTGTCTGAGTTTCGACCGAATGCAAACGCGGATTTGTTTGCCATGGACGGTCTCGAGGCACACTTGGACTGGCGTCGTTTCCACAAGGCGATCTACGATGAGTACGGTGAGAAGGTGCTGAAGAAGCAAGAAGAAGAGGCAGAGGACAAGTATGAAATCACAACTGAAGCATGGAAGTCGCGCTTCCGTCGACTGAATGGGGAAGCGAACACGTTGAACATCCTGCTGGTCGACCAGTGGCTGTGGTACGTTCTCGACACGTTGGCGGTTCTGAACCAGAAGATCGGGTGGATTCACCTTCCCGGTTACGCTCAAGTGTTGAAGGTATTCTTCTTGGAGCTGAAAACACAGAAGTCTGGCTGGCTACCACCGACTTTGTACAAGCTGTCGTGCACGATGCTCTCAAACCCAACGTTGATCAACCCGATGACCAAGTTCCTGCTGAGCTCTACAAATGTGCATGACGTCACTGCTGTGATCGGTTCAGTTGAGCTCCTCGGCGTGTGGATGTACATGATTCGAAGTTGGCGCGTGCGGTTGGGCTCTTACCGCTTGTCGCATTTGGAGAACAACGATCGATGGAACTTCCACCAAGACGATCAGTATTCCATCCCTGCAGGCGACGAGGTGTCATTGCTCCCACCGTCGTTTGACTTCCGATTCCTGTGTGCCGCGCTTCGTATCCTGTTGGAGTCGGAGCACACCCAGGTCGTGCTGACAACCCTCGAGTTCCTGTACAATTGCTGGGACTGTTTCCCAGAGCGCCACGCAGATAAACTGCGCTTCGAGCTGCTTCAGTCGTTCACGCGGTTGTTCTTGCACTGGCATCGCGAAGTGCGCCATTTCTACCACACGCTGATCGCGTACCGAGCCATGAAGCCTCATGGATGGACGCAGAAGGGAGCGTCCTTTGTGAACACTCCTCCGCACAGCCGTCGCCAAATCGACGCGGTGGCTGCGGATTTCAACTCGTCTCTTGGCCGAGAAGAGCAGCCAGACAACACCAAGCGTTCGCGCTCGTACAGCGCGAGCAATCTCATCGAGTCTGTGTCGAAGCGCTTCGGGGCTTCGTCTCCGCGATCGTCACTTGCGCCCCCCCGATCCTCGCCCCGATCCTCTCCAGCTCCTTCACCTCGATCTTCTGGCTCGGGACTCTCGCTGACGATCTCGTCACCAACACGCAGCGGCGGCTTCAACAGCAACAGCAGTACGCCGACCTCGACTTCTGGCTCGGACCGCAAGAGCGTGGATGGCTTCAACTCGTCGTTCTCGGACCGCAAGACCCGCAGCATTTCGGAAGACTTCAACAAGCTTCCGCTGCAGCCGCAGCCCAAGATGGACCCTAACATCCAGTTGCAGTTCAACCGTTTGCTGGAATCGATCTACGCCGCTGCAAAGAAGTACATCGATCGACAGGCGCAGGATGGGAACCTACTACGCTCTGCCAAGCAACCGCTGAAGGCGACGTGGAAGAAGAAGGGTGTGCTGCTCAAGCAGGGCTTCATCTACAAGAACACGTGGAAGCAGAAATTCTTCTCGCTGCAGAACAACAAGCTCGGGTACTCAGACACGGAGAACGGCCCGATCAAACGTGAGATCAATGTGATCGGCAGCGTAGTGTCGGAGATCGCGAACCAGATCGACCAGTCGCAAGGCTCGCGCGTTGTCCTCTTCAACTGCTTCCAGGTCGACAGTGGATACAGCAAGTTCACGCTGTGTGCGCCGACGTTCGAGGACCAGCGCGAGTGGATCGAAGTGCTGACCCAGAACGCGACGGCGGAGACGGCTGTGAAGAAGCCCGACGAGCAGCTCTCCCAGATGGACGTCGCCGAGGTCACGGGCAAGCTGGAATCGCTCGCCGGCAAACACGACGCGGCTGAGGCGATCTCCGACATGCTGCTGCCGTATACTGCGCTGGCCGTGAAAGAGTGAGTAGTTGTTGCTGATGTGTTGCTGGTATTATGAGAATTCGTCATTGGCCTAGTGCTAACTGTTTGTGCTGTTTTCTTTCTGTGTTCTACGCAGATGGCTGCAGTTCCGCGTGGACGCGATGGACATTGAGAGTCGAATCGCGGCGGGTCTGCAGTTCCAGATGCCCGTGCTGCTCTCCAAGTCGTCCCTGTACGCCGATGACGATTAAAGAGATTTACTGTGGAGACGATCCACAGACGACGACACCTTCGGGTCTCCTATATAAAAGTAAAAAAAGTAATTTGACGGGATTCATTCATTTGTTGTAGAGCGTGTCGTGTGCAGGCTTGATTATTTGGTTTTGACTTGGCTGACAGAAGCAACAAGCAGAAGGGATTGGCAGCGATGGCCACAGAGCACCCGATGAAAGAGCTGAAGTCGTGGCAAACCCAGGAACAAAGGCCATCGATGTCATCAAATATATCTGCACCAAGCGTGTGTCGAGTTCCAAGTTCTCCATGCAAAAGAGCAGCGTTTATGCTACTTTCTCATAGCCATCGACTCTGTATCCTCTATCGACTACATTCCTCTGGGCTTGGTGATCAAATGGACGTACCAATATCGAGCGAATTCATTGACACACATCTGCATGAATTATTTTTCTTTTACTCCACACTGCACTTTCACATACGCCACATTCGCATACGTCACATTCAGAGCCACGTCCGCTTTCAACTCACGCATATCCGAGCACCAGCTGCGCGAGCTGCAAGTGGAATTCATGGCTCACGAGCTGCACCCGCTTTTCCCCCTCTTTGCTGAGGTCCTCGTCCTTTTTGGTCTTGCGCTCGTTCACTAAACGAGCCAAATCGAATTGCACAGTCGCGGTTGTTTGCTGTCGGATAGTGCGATCTTTGGGTCGGAATGACGTCAGCTTGCTCACTCGTTGACGTGATGCAGCCTCGAGGAGCTTCTCGCTCTGGATCCTGTTCTGGTGGCTTTTCTTCTGAAACAGCGACGACCAGGTTGAAGGTGGTGGCGACTGGATAGCAGCAAGCTCGCTGGGCTGGAAAGCAGGTGCTCGTGGCGACTCTGCTGGCGCCGCTCTTGCGTCGAAGAACCGCGTCTTGAGACGGCGGAGTGGGCTTGCCATTTGCAACGAAAGGCTCTCTCTCTGCTGCGCTACTGCTGTTCTTCACGTACGTTAGTAATCCGATTGTGACTGATCCAGGGATCGTGGCGAGAGAGAGAGAGAGAGAGAACAACCGATCCCTCGCTCGCCAACCAACCAAGTTATTTAATGGTGCCTATTGTCTGGGACTGTGAACGTACCCAACGGAATGGCTACATTTAGTTGTCTGAGATCTCATATTTTTTGCGGAAAGATCACGTGAAAATGTTCCCTTTGTTCATTTCGAATCACGCGACGCGACAAGCACTCTAGCTTTTCCAAAGTCTCAACCGTTTGCCTCCGAGCGAGTGCTTTATATGGAAACCTTCATGCAAATACACGCGCAGCTCATCCTTCCCTCTGCCACCCTCTTCCTGGCGATAGTGAGCGGGCTCAGTCGTGCAGAAGTTTGGTTCATGCACCCCGCTCTAAGTTTACATAATTTTACGAATGGCTGTCAAATGCCCGCTCACCCCTTTTTATGGATGGATACAGCAGAGAGCATCGCAACTTCTGTAGAGCTGTTTTTCTCTGAATACGTCTGGGGAAGAAGCCTCTGCTTGGGAGGAAATGTCAGATGACTACAATGGCTGCACTCCTGACTCAAAAGAAAGTCTCACGTAGCACGTCATGTGGTCCAAATGGCTACATTTCCTCCATCACCACTCAATTATACGTAGCAAACTAAAGCGCTGGGGAAACCTTGAGAACTCTGTTCGAACGTGTCTATTTGAGCAAAAACCAAAACTAAATCTCTATGCGAGGCATCCACCATTGTCTTCATCTCTACCAGCTGCGTCGGTTGTCCTTGTTGCCTCCTCCAAGTGTGTGTATGTGCATGTATCTCTAAAGTCTCAACTCACATCACTTCCCCTCTCACGCGCTCGCTTTCTCCACGCCTTCTCGTTCCTCCGCGAGTACCTGCTTGGCCACGTCCTTCCAGCTCTGCGCGTGCGAAAACTTGTAGTGCATCAGGTAGCTGAAGCCGCGCAGCAGCAGCGACGTGCGGAACGCCATCACGTAGTCGTCCGGCATGTACTCGATGCGGTCGATCCTGTGAGTGTGCATTATAGCAAAAAAGACAACTACAGTTAGGGACCGTGGTAAATAGATTCACAAGCACAACAATCACCACAACCACACTTACGTGTCCAGGTATTCGACGAATGCCTGAGCGTTCATGCCCTCGGTAATGCTGCGATCGTCGTTGTCGATCATCAGGCGTGCCTGCTTCTCCAGGTAGTATGGGTTGTTGTTTACCGTACGCACGCCCATGTCCTGCGTGAGCACGCGGATGATGTCTTCCCGCGTGCCCTCGGCGAGCGCGACGATGAGCTTCGCCAGGTTCAGTCGGTGCTCCTTGCTGATGTGCTTCACTTGGCCGTAGTCGATCAGGCCGAGGCGACCGTCGTCCAGTAATAAGATGTTGCCCGGGTGCGGGTCGCCGTTGAACGAGCCGTCCACAAAGATCTCGTAGCCGTGCACGTCCATCACGAGCTTGAGCACCTCGGGCACGTTCAGGATCTGGTAGTTCTTCTCGGGTTCCCACTGCTTTGGAGATACAAAGCCCCACGTATAGTCGTACGCAAAGCGCCCCACTCGGCGCGCCAAGCGCTTCGCAGCAAGCGTCGCAGCGTACACGCGCAGCTGGGTCGCGTCCGGCCCGGACTCAATGTCGAGCCCAAGCGCCGCGCGCTCCTTGTCTTTTCGCGCTTGGTCCTCCTTGAGGAACTGCACGGTCACACCTTTGTCCGCGGCGATCGCTGCGAGGTGGTCGTGGATGCCATCAAGCAGCTTCTTGCCCTTCAAAAACTCCATCACGAGCACCTCTTTCGTACACAGCGGCACGATTGGCTCGGGGATCGCGATCTGCTTGGCGTACGGGCTCTTGGCGATGTTCGCGCGCACTTTGTCGAGGTTCTTGGCCTCTTCCGCGTAGTCGAACTCCGTCATGAACTGCTTCTCAACCTCTTCCAGGTACGGCAAGTGCGCAGGCTGGAACAGTCGGCAGAAATCCTGAATCGTCTTGATGTCCCACCGGAAGAAGCCCTCGGCGTCCGGGTGCTGCACTTTCACCGCCACCTCCGTGCCGTCCTTGAGCACCGCGCGATGCGCCTGGCCGATCGACGCGACGCCCAGCGGCTTGGGGTCAATGCGATCGAACACCTCGTCCACGGGTCTTCCATACGACTGCTCGATGATCGCGACGATCTCTTCGATTGGCTTGGACGGCGCGTCGTCCTGCAGCGTCGCGGCGCGGTCCAAGTACGGCTTGGCCAGGAAGTCCGGACGCGTCGAGCCCACCTGCGCCAGCTTGATGTAGAAGCCCTTGAGCTCCAACACGATGTCGAAAACCTCGGGCGCGAACCGCTCGTGCAGCCGGTCGTACTCAGCGTCCTGCTCTTCCTCGGGCAGTCCGCGCTGCTCCATGTAGAGCTGCGCTGCGCGGTAGTGCAGGTAGATCGGGAACGCCTTGCGCCAGAAGTACAGCGAGCGCCGGAAGCCCTCGTCGTTCTGCGACTGGTATGTCACGCCTGCGGAGCCGGCCGCTGTTGTGCCCAGCAGTAGCTTCGCGCCGTTGCGCAGCACCAAGCGCACCGCCATCGCCTCTTGTTCTTAGGCAATGGTGATTGATGGCTTATTGCGAATGTGGAATGTGGAATGTGACGTGGAAGGAATGACACACTTATGTCTTCGATTAAGTGCGTCGTACTTTAGCGGGTAGAGAATCGTCAAGAATGTTCATTAGCAAAAATCGCTTTTTCGTAGTTTTGGAAAATCGGTTTTTAGTCTCTACTAGGCGATTCTAATAATTATCTAATAAATCAAGTATTAAAAATGGACTTTGTGGCGTGTTTGCTGTCACGAGATTATATTTTTTCCGCAGGATACAGTTGCTTCAAAAGTTGGAAACAAAGTCGGATATTTAGCAAATACTATCCGAGCTCGACCTTTTTCTGCCTTTGTCCTTGTCGCTGGAGACTTTGCTGATGAAAAGCTGTTGGTACTCGAGCTCGACCTTGGAAACTGCTCCAGGATCGAATCGTATCCTCTGCGCTTTTTTCTTGTGGCGATTCGGAGGAATCGGGATGACTTGCCGCAGTTGTGCGCTTAGGAAGTGCCGACAGATGATTTCGGAACTCGAGGGCGAGATGGCTAGATGTTGAACAAATTCAATCGCCTGGAGATCGTTGCTGCTTGAGTACAACTGACTGACTGACTGACTGGTAGTGTGTCCGGAAGGCTGGCAGGTTTGCGAATGAGCCAACCAATCAACTACGAGGCTGGGCTCGGATTCATGGCTCGAGAGTTCTCTCGAGTTACTTTACTTGATACTTGATACTCTGCTGTTGCTTGTGGACGCATCTTGATGAGTGAGTCCTCATCTCTCCGCATCTGACTCACTCACTCACTATATGACGCACTCACTATTCAAGGCTGCGATTCTCGTTCGCATGATAGATAGTCTACACCGTTGTTGTCGTCGTTGGCGAAACCTCCTTGTTTTCGTATTCTAATAGCGTAACGCCGCACGCTCCTTCAGTAGACCGACCTTCACACACGCTTCCTTGTCTTGAAAATCAACACCACCAGCAGCAAGAGCAACAGGTGCAGCACCAGAGCTACAAGAGCAACAATGCCACCGCCTCGCTCGAGCGATTCAGCAAGAACCCCCATGCACAATGACCAAAGCTCCACCAGCACCAGTGCGTCCCGCTCCTTGTCCGCAACCGCCACGAATGCGCACATCAAAGCGGAGATCAACGCTGCGCACGAGCGCCTCGAGCGCGTGGCGCAGAACTTCTCGATCGAGTGGAAAAAGTTCCTCGCGTACGCGATGGCGATCAAGCAGTCGACTGCTGGTGATGGCTCAGAGCCCAACGGGTCTAGTACTTCAACAGTTGATCAGGAGAGGAAGAACGGGCTGGAGGACTTGCTGCTGCAATCGCAGAGCGGACTCGTGATGCTGCGCGAGATGACGCATAGGAGAGCGCACAAATGGCAGGAGATCGCCCAGAGCCACGGGTATCGCGCTTTAGATGGCGACCGGGTGATCAGTGAGTCTTCTCCAATAGAAAAGCAGAACCAGCAGCACACGATGGTGACTCGCCTCATTGTGCACAATAGGCAGAAAGCGCGCCTGAGTCAACTACTGACTTCCAGAAAGCGGCTTTCTCATCATCTTGATAGCGAGCCTCAGAGAAAGCAGCAAACGCCGAATTACCACCACACAGCAGTAAAGAGCCTGGCCGAGGCGACGCACAACCAGCACCGACTGAACCATGCGGCTGGGATCGCGGCCGACCCAACAAGTCTCCACGTAGACTCAAACCACCACAGCTATCACCACCACTCGCTCCATGTGATCCAACTAGAGGACATGGAGATGTTCATTCGCTTCACCCACGCGAAGCTCAGGACCTCACTGCCTTTCGAGCGACTCTTTGTGCGCATGAAGTGGCTCTGCACGAGCCATCGGTTCCACGTGCGCAAGCGCATGCTTGCGCTCTTCCACCAGCAAAAGGCCAAGAACGCGCCCATAAGCACGCTCACCATGGTCGAGAAGATCAAGAACCTCAGTGCAGCATCATCGTCTTCTGGTCGAGTGGTCGCTGCACCCGCAGTAGCTTTGCACTGTCCGCTGTTTGTGTTGTCGTCGATTCAACTGGAAGCCGAGCTTTCGAAGCTCCTGCAGCGCCACCAGCTTCAGTTGGCGCCCTTCTACTCCTCGTCTACTGGCTCTGCTTCGTGTGGCAATGAATGCGCTGCTGGCTTGAACATGGTGGCACTCAAGGTGCAGGTCGACGCGCTCTTTGATCAATCTATGAACGTCACTGCGATCGCCTTGGAGCTGGGTTCAACAACAACAACCTCTCCAACAGGCTCGAGTGTTGAACAAACCGTGTCTGAAAGCAGTGGTGGCGCGCAAATGCTGCTGTTGGCGTCACTAAAGGAGATGCAGCCGTTCTACGCCCAGATGCGAGTGGAGTCCCACTGGGACGTTCACCAGTTAGACATTCTCGAGTGCAGCAGCAATCACAGCAGCATCAGCAATCGCAGAGAAGGTCATCGCCACGGACTTGGTGGTGAGGGCAGTTCAGTGTCGAGTTCAGTCTCAGCAGCACCATCGCACGGGTTTGATGATGATCCACTGCTAAGGAACGAGTGGGAGCTCCTACGACTCGAGGACAAGGAGTACGTGCGCGTTCGCGTCAACGCACTAGCGCACAGTCACTTTGATCGCACGCAAGTGGATTTGCGCAGCAGCAGCAACAACAGCAAGACTGTCGCGACTCATCCATCAGATTCCAAACAAGTTGCCAGCTCTGAGCAGGCGCGCTTGGCGCGTGACAACACCAAGCAAGACGAGCAGCTGCTTTTGTTGCTATCATCGAGTGCTCGTGAGAACGAGAACGAGAACGACAACGAGTTCATCCGTCCCGAGATGATCTCCATGCTCTACTTGCTGCGCGTCGTGGCGTGTCGAGCCAAGCGCCTTCGGTTGCTGCGGCTGCTCAACTATTTCCACTTCATCGTTCTCTCACGACGTGTGTCTGCCGATTCTCTAGGTGCTGGCAACACCAGTACCAGCACAACTGAGAGACAAACCCATGCAGCTGACAAGAAGGCTCAGAGGTTAACGCCTTCAGCGTTTTCAGCATCCCAGTGGCGTGTCGAGAAGCGCCAGAATGACTTTGTGGTGGTGGAGAACACTTGGGACTCAACGAGCCATCACAACCATCGCTCTCTTCCTAGGACTTCAGGTTTGGCTTCCCCAAAAGAAGACAGCGAAGGTGATGCAAATGATGATCGCGAATTCATTTTCCCCGCTGCCAAGCAGGATCTCGAGACCATGGAGCGCCACATGCTGCGCATCGCGAGCGTGTTTGTGCGCCAACAGGAGTGCGACAGCCTCCCAAGTCTGCGAGAGACCTCTTCGTCGTCTTCTGCAACTCTCAATGTAATGGCGATCGACCGCATGCAGGTCATCTGCGAGATCTACGACTGCGAGCTCAACTTTCTGCAGGCAAAGCTCCAGTTGGTAGAGCTTTTACTGAAGAACGGGCTCGAGCTCACGGAAGATGTTACCAACGAAACTAGGCACGAACGAGACGCAAACAGCCACAACTCGGTTGAGACATCAGCTACATCGCACACGAACACTCTGCTCTCGCTTCTCCAGCGGCGTCCGCTGATCGATTTCTCGCACGCATATTTCTTCGAGAGCTACGCTGCCGAGACACTGCACCTGGAGCTCCAAACGAGTCTCCAGCAGCAGCTCCATGACCATTTCGCTAGCTGTGAAGCTGCTGAAGATGGCGACAACGAACCAACTCGGTGGCTTGAGTGTCAAATGATCCACGTTGACCTTGTTACTCGCTTGCACCGACACCAGCAAGAGTTAATCAAGGAAGCCGAGCAGCGGTGGTTCTGCGTCAACGCTGTGGGGGAGCTGCACGCGCTGCACCAAGCCATCTACGAGCAGATGCTGATCGGCTGGAAGCTTATCGTCTCGGTGGAGCTCTCTTCAACCCCCGCGCAGTGTCTCGAGCAAAGTGGGGACGGTATTCTGAGCGAACGTGGCTGGCAAGTGGTTTTTCCTCCTAAGCTCGTCATGGACTGCTGTCAGAACCTGCAGCAGCCTTCAGAAGGCAACAATCCCATGCAAAGCCCAGGTGGTCTCCATCCTGTCGAATCGATGATTCGAGCGCTCGCTGTGATGGAGTGGCACCAGGAATTCGGTCGAAACGTGTACGAAGCCAACCTGCTGGAGCGGATCTACAGGTTTCAGTACGATTTCGTCGGCCAAAAAGACTCGAGCGACACGATCTCCCAGTTTTTCTTCCCTTGCAATCGTGGTGGTAGTGGCGGTGGTACTGGCGATATTAGTGAGTCCAAGTTTTCAGCTATAGCAGGACCACCGCAGGCAAAAGCTGAGCTCACTCCGATCACTTTCGAGCTGTTGGGCGAGAAGGAGTTTGCGATTCTGACCACAAAGGGCCCCGCGAACACCAACAAAACAGTCCCCGAGTGGCTCGAAGCCCAGCTGGCATCCTCAGATTTGGTGAACCTAGATAGAAATGGTTGTACGAGGAAACTCCACTGGAAATCTCAGTTTCTCGACTTTCAAGTGTGCTGGACAAGCTTCATCGCTGCTGCAGTGCGATATCAGGACATGATCGGCGCCGAGATCTTTGAATTTGCGTCGTGCTCGCCATTTCTGTTTCTTGAGAACCAAGACTCGGCTTTGAACAATCACGACAAGAAGAACCACCACAGTAGACATAATGGCGGTGGCGGTGCGACCACGTTGAACACCAAGGCTGTGCAGGGCAAGTACGCGGACGAGATCGCAGAGAAGATGAAGGAAGAGATGCACCAGAACTGCTATCCGTATTGGATCTCGCTTGAGCAGCTCAAGGGGCAGCTAAAGAAGCGATTCAATGGCGCCGACGGCTCTTGTGCTCCGGTCTCTTCTCGCCAGTCCTTTACCGCTGTTGATGCTTCAGTAAACTTGAACGGTAACGGAGAAGAATCGCAGGTTAATGATCCAGACAACGAATCATCAACTTTCTCGATCGACGCGATGATGCAGAGTTATGCTCCTCGGTTTGAAGCCTGCGCTCAGTTCATGACAGCCGAGGCTGTGGTCCCAGCGTGCTTGGTGCGCGTGAACCAGTACTTGAAGTGCTTTCGCAATGAGCAAGCGCTCATGCAGACGCAGAGCCCCGCGATCCTTTCCGTTTGCGCCTTCACGCCGAATCAGGTCTCCGAGGAGTACGACAGCCACAAGAAGAACACGCTGACACGATGGCTCACATCGAAGCTCCAACAGCTGAGACAGGATGTGCAGCATAGCGGGAGCTGCAGCAACAGCCATTCTAACCCCAAACGAGGTGGAGTCGCTGGCTTTTATATCGCAAACCCAACAACCTTATTTGGCGACAAATCAGGAGCCAACAATGGCGGCAGTGGGGACGAAAACCAATTACTGCTCTCGCTTCCTTCGCATCTCTACCTGATCGACCAGTTTGCCGTACCGCTGTGCCGTGAGCAGCCCTCTCCAGCATTCAGCAAAGCGTTTACGCTGGCGAACGACGAGCGTGTGGTCACTCTGCGCTCACTCAGTTTGATCCTCGAGGCTTTCCACACGGGGATGGACTTGATTCGTGTGAAAAGCAGCTTCCATTTTGGAATGAAGCACTCCAGGAGCGGCTTAAGCTCAGGCTTTGGCGGCGTTAAGAGACATCATAGCCTGACAAAGAGAAAAAATCCACTTGCGCATGGACTACTTGAACGGTGGCAGACTCATTTCCACGAAGAGATTCGAAGCTTCCACGATCGAATCGTCGATTCGCTCGCGCACCCCTCGCTTGCAAACTGCAACATTTATGCGCGCAACAACGAAAGCAAGGCAAAGCTCGCGAACAAGTCGCAATTTGAAGCTCTCCAGCTGATACGAGACTGCTTGGACACGCGCAACTCGGAGCTCACCGGGTTTCTGCAGTGCATGACGTCGTTCCTCCTCATGCAGACGATTGGGAACAAGGATTTCGACGATAGAGGAGGAGGAGGTACGGGGAATTCTGGTCTGGAAGCGAGCGCAAGTCACGCACAGCGGAAGAGCCTCCAGCGGTGCTTAATGGATTTGTCCACACAGTTGAAAGCAGACGCGGCTAATCGAAGTATCACCCAGCACTCGGAGGATAGCGAAGACATTGTCGGTGTCTGTATATCGCCAGTGGTCTCGTCCGCGTCGGAAGCGCTGCAACTGTTCTTTCAAGCTTCAGCTGCTGGATCAGTGACTCAATCGAACCGCGAGGTCTGTGCGTTCTGGGAAGAGCTGGGTAATCTCTATCACGACACAACATACTTGGCTTGTTTGGCAAACTGGCTGGACCTGCAAATGGTCTTTGTCGCAGAATACATGCGTCCTGCGCTGTCTCTGCCAACCTCAGTTTGCGACGGGAGTTCGGTTTTGAACGCTGCTCCATTAGAGCTCGAGGTGTCTGCGACAGTGGCGCTCGACAAGCTGTGGGAGCGCTACGAGTTGATCGTGCCTGAACACGAGTACTCGGACGTGGAGCACCAAGTAGCAGCAACCTCTGAGATAGAGCAAGACCAACGTACACAGCTACCCTCGGCTCACTTACGTGATGAGAAGAGCCAGATGACTCGAGCCCGACCACGCATACGCCGCCAAGGATCGTTTGCTCAGCGAAGAGACTTTATGATTCACAACAACTCGGCGACGAGTGGTCCAGCGTCGATGCTGCTACCTTTGCAGTCCAAACTACGTCATCAACTCGAGTTTCTTCGCCTTCATTTCGAACTGCAGTGGCTTCAAGCGGACATCATGACCATGGAGCACCACTACGAGAGCTTTTTGGATCAGAAGAAGCGATCGCAGCAACAAGGCCGGAACGTAAATGGCTCGGGCAATCACCAGAACCACCATCGCAGGAAGAATGAGATGTTCTCCCCGACACTATTGTCTCTCAGCAAATTCTATCACTCCGGCGATGACGACGACGGCACCGTTGATGGTAGCAAACAATTGACTGGCGAGAAATGCAAAATGACCCACCACTGCGGCGAATTCGTGATCCCAGCCAGCGAAATGAACATCTTGCTCCAGGATCTGGCAGCTGAATGCACGCAGCACCACTTGAAGCAAGCTGAAGTGTACGAGCACACGATCCAAAATCTTCAGTGTCAGCTCGCAGGCGCTCACCACTCGCTCGAAAAGTCACAACACAAATCGAAGCGTGATAGCCGGCAAGAGGCTATCAAGCGCGAGTCATATGCAATCGACCACGCATACCAGTTGCATTTCCAAATGGCGCTTTTCAAGAAAGAAGTCGAAGCTATGGAGAACCGAATGGACTTCGAGCGGCTCAGCCTTCAATGCCAGCTCAGCGACGAGTACGAAAAGAAACTGAATGCCATGCACGCACAGTTACTCTCCAAGCAGCAGCGCTTTGACGAATACCGCGTCATGATGCAGCACGATCTCCACGTGCAGCTCCAGGGAGCGCAGACCCAGCTGGTGCACCAGCTTGTTGACCATTCTGGGTCCATTTCCGTAGAGATGAAAGCGAATTTCCTCGCAAACCTGCACGGGCAGCACACGAACGACCACGTCCACAAGGAAAACGTTGCACTCAAGCAGACGCTTCTCAAGCTGCAGTCACTGCTTGAGATGCAGCAGCAAGCCCACAGCGTGAGCCAAGAGCGCGAGCAAATGCTGCATCGGCGCCACAAAACAGCGAACTTGATGCTGCGTAACGAAGCCGCACAGCTTCAGCAGCAGATCAAGCAGCTGGAGGCGGACATGAACAAGCTGAGCCAAGAGAAAACCTTCTACATGCTCAAGTGGAACAGTCTGCAGAAGCAAACCGAGTCCATGGCGCAGAAGAAGCGTGAGGCGAAGATCCGAGCGCTCTCAGCACCGTACCATCGCGCAATGGCAGCAGCTCTCTCTCCTTGTCTTCAAATGGAGAACCTTGAAGAACAATCACCGCAAAAGGATACTCCAGAGTCGATCGCTGCCGGCATAGGCATCCTTGGATCTTCGAGCAAACACAAAAGCCGCGCGCTGAGAAGATTTGAAGACGAGGAGGAAGCTTTCGAGAATTATCACGAAGTGGCTATTCGACGACAGACTCCACGGTCGAGTTCAGCAGAGAACGGCGGCGAGCAGGGAGATCAGTTGAATCGCGCCACCACCAGCAAGCCGGACGACCAACGCAGCGAGATGCATTTCCAGAATTCGTCGCGCCACTACCAAAACGAGATCCGGCGGCTGCAGCAGCAGCTCGCAAAGGAAAACAAATCCAAGGCGGCGCTGATGGGCCAGATCACCCAGTTGAAGACTTTGCATGCTCTCGAAGCAGATAATCAAGCTTTAGAGGGTGACGACAACGATAATCCCGAAGCGCAAACTTCATTGGCATTTGCCAAACCGGACGGGCGTGAACCTTCGCAAGCTCATAGTCGTGGGCTGACGCTGAGGACGACGAATTCGCCAGGAGAAGGAGGAGAAGCGCGTGTACCGAGCGCCAGCTATGGTCGCATGTTGACGTCGCCTTCGTCGAGTCCGCGTGTGCGAGCGCAATCCGCTTCGATCTGCACTCCGGCGCGACCGCAGCAGCCGTCAACCCCAAATGGTGGCAGTGGTTCCGGGATCGCGAGCAAAAGACCGAGTACTTCATTCTCACCGCGTGCATCTTCGCTGTATCGAGCTCAAGATGCCGTGACTTGTGTTGCATCTCCAAAAAGTGCTGGACTTCCTCCTCCAGCTTCCGCAACTCCATCACGTAAATTCGAGGTACAGAAGCGGAGTGAGCCCAAGATTGGAGGCATTGCAGGCGTCCCCAACACGTTGTCTGTGCGAGAGCCATTGCCTTACCGATGAGTGGTTGAACAGTATTCAGTAAAGCGCACACATTGAAAAATCAGATTTAGATTTTGACAGGCAAAATACCAACGACCGCTTATCAGTGACGAAGGAACATTTACAAATGCAACCTGGGAACACGGGTGAGGGAGTGATACATGATATATTTGAGAGGGACGGCTGGCTTCGCCTTCCGCATGGCGCTCATTCGCAAGGTTGGTTTGATCCCCCGAGAACTAGCGAGTGCATGGGGGAGCGCCCAGCGCGCAAAAAACTGCCAACACAAAGCAGAAAGCACTGGTGAGACCGCTATCGCCTATCGTGATAGGAAAGCGCTAGGGGAATCAATCCACCAACCGCACCAATGGTAGTGCACTTGTCGTATGTTGCTTGCGAGTTGTTGTTGTGTGTCGTGGTGTTGCTAAGCCTAGTTTACGCGCCGTCTTCCCTGTAGAGGCAATCATTGAGGAAAAGGAGAAAAGTGAGTACAGAGTGGGATGGATCTACGCGTCGTTTGGCCGAGCAAGCAAGCGCAAAATCGTACCAATCCGGAGACATGCCAAAGTAGTCTTCCACGCTCTCGTCTGCGTCTTCGTCGAACATTTCCGAGTCTTCCATCATTTCGTCGTCATCTAGATCTTCGTCATAAGACAGTCTGCAATAAAGGTAGCAGCAACGCGCACACATTAGCAAAGATAGACTTTTGACAGAGTCGCGATCAGTTTGTGAAACGCACCCCTTGGACATGCACGTGAAGTACAAGATCTTCTTTTGATTTCTGTTGTAAAAGAAGTAGTTGAAGGACCACCTGCATTCGTCCACATCAGCGAGGTAAAACAAAACAAATCAGCGCAAACTCGTCAGCGATAATCCCCCATTATCAAACAAAATAAAGCGTCCGACAGATACGTACAATGTGCCATCCGAGAATGGGTCCGAGTCCATGTCCGGAATATAGCTGTACACTTCGCACTCCTCGATCTTAATCGTCTCTGCGATGGCCTCCCACATCTTTTCGACAAAGCCGTTGCTCTCGGCGTCGATGAGCTCGGCCAAATCGTGATTGATGCGCTGGATCGCGAGCCGGTAGTCGAGCTCCTTGCAGAATTGCTCGGGCTTGACTGTGCTGAAATCGTAGTCCGGGAAGCTCGCGTTCATGGTTGAGATGAGGTTGATGAGCAGCTTGCGCGTCGCGGGCGCCGTGAGTGGGCCGAGCGGCGAGCTCGAGAGCAGGTCCTTGGACGCTGAGAGCGCCTCGAGCTCCTGCTGGTAGTACAGCTCGAGGTTCTTCGCGAGCTTCTTGTCGCTGCCGGCCTTCTTGCACGAGTATGCCTCGATCTTGCTGCAGAGCACGCGGTCGCCGATCTCGTACGAGCCGAGCACCGAGTTGAGCCACGTGAGCGCGTTCTCTTCCAGGTACTTCATGGTGGTGGTGGTGTTGTCGCGCGGGCTCCTTGTCTTGTCTTGCTGTTGTCGCTTGTCGCTTGTTGTTGCTGTTTCCGATAGTGACGCTGATAGTGGATCTGGTGTTTTGTCTGTGTTGCGTGCGCGCAAAAGAAAAGGAAAGAAGAAAGAGTGATTCCGCATTCAAGGCGCAAAGTATTGCGTAAGATACGGAAGTCAGGATAACTTATAGCTGGAAAGATAGGTTGTATGAACTCTACTAAGCAAATTTGTGACTATACCACTCCATGTTGAAGATGACGAAATATTCGGATGTAAAATACATGCCTGTTTTTTTTTGGCTGTCTGCTGTCGCGACGCGCTCGACGTGGCTGCTGCAAAGAAACTACTGAACCGAGACGAGAGTGATGGTCGACTGCTGTCTCGATCACACTTTTGAGCAAATATGCATGTGTAAAAGTCTCGCATCTGGCACAAAATGACTCTACACAGAAAAGTGTTCAAACGTATTCAAAAGGGTATGCAATAACAACGTCGCAATCTGAACTATTATGCCTCAGTGGGGTATAATATAGTCAAGTCGAACCCGCCTGTCTGTCTTGAAGATTTGCTGCCTGCCATGTGGTGGCAAAAATCATCCAGTGCTCATGAGAATGAGATTCCCAATTCTCGCTTTCGCTCTCTCGCAAAAGCGGTAGAGACACCTGCCGCATCGAAGCCAGCAAGAAGACATCGTATTCTATCTTATGTGGTACTGTATGTGCTCTGCTTTGTGGCAACAAATTGATGGGTTTAACACTGAGCTTGCCTGTCCAGGCAATGAATGTCAAGGCACTACTGATGCAAAAGCCAGCCTAATGCTCACAGAGGTTGAAGAACGCGTCCTGGCCCCGGGGTCTGCGAGTCCATCGGTAGAGCGCTCTTCCATCAGCTGCAAGCGGAACTGCTCGGCTTCCTGCCGGGGCATGGTGTTCGGCGCTAGCATCTCACGAACTGTGGTTACGGCAGTGTCCACCAGGCGCAGTTTCTTCAGCACTAGGGCTTCGACGCTGTCGATCCAGTCCTGCTGCTGTGGTGAGATCATCGACGTCGACAGGATCGTTTGCTCCTGGTCCACGAGGAAGAACGCGAGGATCTTGCGCACGCCCGGCTTCGTGGGGTCCTCCAGCTCGAACGGCTCCACCTTATGCTGCAATCCGTTCGGGAACACAAGGCACCGGTCCTCAAAAGTGTTGACCGACCCGAGCGCTTGTACCAAGCGGTTTTCGTTCGCAATGCTGTACATGGTCGCGACTCCAGCGTCATCGTGCTGATCGTACTCGGGGGGAGGTCGATCAGCACGCGGAAAGACAATCGTGAGTCCTTGATGTTCTCGCACTCAAAGTAGTAGATCCCGGTTGCGACGATTTGCTCGCGATGCGTGTCTTCAATGTGCCACGAACCGCCTTCGTAATTGGGGGCGTCTGGGGTCAGCACGATCTCGGCGATCTTGACAATGACCTGGACGGCTCCCCCACCAAGCTTCACGGTTTTGCTGCTGTCGACGCTGCTGTAGTTGAAGTCTTCAAAGCTGAACGTGGCATTGGGAAACTCAGGGCGAATTTATCCTATCAAGTCTGTCTGTGGAACTTCAAGTGTCTAGCGGATTGAACCTTGCTTCGCATTTGAAAGAGAGCGCTCAAACATGAGCACAAAGCGGCTGAAGATCTCTTCGATGGAGGCGTACATCAGAGTGTGCTGTCCTGGATGTAGGTTGTTGATGTACGACAGGATGCGCGTGGATCCATCCTCTCGAACCTGAAAGTCGCTCGGGATCCACTGCGTTTTAATATCGTCATATCGATTGAGGTTTGGCCTCCCAACGTCCTCGGATGCTGCGAACACGATTTGAGTCATTTGCTGCGCTGAGTCTTTGAACGAGTCGGGCTGCAGTGGTGCTAGGATTCACTTGGTTCTCCCAAAGACGCAGCAGTAGAGCGACGGGTGAACCAAGTCCAGCATTTGCTTGTTCATGTTCGGATGCCAGTCCTTGAGGTCGTCAGGTATGTCTTCCAGCGTGGCGACCTCGCTCAGAAACTTGAACTTGAGGCTATCAGGAATGGCACCATCGCTTGTCCAGGACTGAAGATACCAGTTGGTGACACGTAAATAAGTACGTCAGTCCCAATCGGAATGCGGTGCGCAGCGTAGGCGTCGATGGCTTCCGTGATGTACGTCTCGCAATTCGCCAGCTCATCGTGGATCAGCTTGCTGCGGCGGTGAAGATAGTTGAGAACCTTGGGACGGACCTCTTTGTAGGAACCAAGCGCAACTTAGATGTCTTCATCGGTGATCTCGGGTTGCTTCTTCGTTAACTCGATAAAGTTGACAAAATCGGCTCGCACTTGCGGATCAGTGCGTTTTCTGGCATCTTGAACAAGCGGCACCATCGGTTCCATGTCCCATTGCTGCACTGGGACTGCGAAGAGCTGCTGGTGCAGCTTCGCCATCGCGAGGTACTACTGGATGTACACGTACGGATTCATGTTGGGGCAGTAACCATATAGCCCATCATATCTGGCGATTGATTTCTGTCGCGAGTTCTGTCGCGAGTTCTGCCGTTCCCTTTCTTCTTCATCTTTTTCCTCTTCTTCGCCTTCCGGGTCTTCGTCTTCACCCCAGAGCTCGGAATATTCCATCACTGAGCCTTCCGACCCTGAGACCCCGGTAGTTCTCGTTTATACTTGCCAATGTAGTACACCAGCTCGTATCCCACGAACAGTGACCATTCTTGCGCTTCAGCCTCTTTCTCCGCCGAGTACGGCGTGTGGATCAATTCGAACAAGTGGTCGAACGCTGGGATGCCGTACTCTCTGCTCCACTGAAGGCATTCGTCGTAGATCTTGCTGATGAACCCCGCCCGGATCTCACTGAGCCACTTCGCGCGGATGACTGGGTCTTGCCACTTGTTGTGCCACTGCGGCTTGTTGAGGATCGACACGATCGCGTGCTTCAGATTAAGCTCCAGGAGCGAGAGTGGGGTGATGATCATCGCACGGTCCATCTTGGGCGGGGAGTCAGTCTGGCACGATAGAGTGCATTCATCACTCGTACTGATTGATGGGAAATAGATGTGCCCAGTGATTGTGGATACAGTCATACCTCTCATTAGCGACCACCGTTCAAATGTAATAGCTTTATTAT
>JALBZZ010000204.1:0-48492 GCA_038051095.1 Globisporangium irregulare
ATTTAATAGGGGTATTAATTGTGAATGGTGTTTAGTAATGAGAATTATGCCTGTACCAGGTTTCCGAAACTTGTAAAAATCTATATTATTTTTCGGAGTAATTGGAAAGTATATATGGAGTTGGCTCACATCTTGTAGAATAGTGAAGAGGCAAAAGATATTCTTTGCTAACAAGGCAAGGATTCGAGGGATCGAAATGTTCACACAGCAAAACAAACCATACATCATGGATTTCCCCCATCACTTTCTGCAGCAATTTGAAGTAGGCAATTTGCAATATGCGAGGTGGCTCTGGCAACCTCACACTGCAGCATTCTGTAATGTGAGGTTGGCAATGCCAAAATGCCAACTTGGCGTTGTGCTATTTTCGCCATGTGCTGTTCCCGAGACAGTTGTTAGTTTGACGAGTTAGTCTGTCAACTAGATTATACGCAAGATAGGCTTGATAATGGCGAAATGGAGAAGACTTGGTCTTTGACAATCTCAAGTCAAGTCAAATTGTCTGCACCAATGCCGAGGCGCTTGCATGCTCAAAAGTGCTCTTGACTAAGCAAGTGGTCTTTTCAAATGAGGTCTTTTGATTGAGCTGCTGTTTTTCGTTGACAACCAATCTTCAACGGGAAGCAGTCTGCATTCACACAGATCTGTGGAATATGTTGTGCAGTTAGTGTGTGGGCTCACCATGACGACAGTGCTCGACAGTGCTCTATTGTGCGCGCATCTCTATGTGAGCTTCTTTTGAACTATCGGAGCCCAAGGTGACGAGAAACTGTCTCACCTGTGAGCACGGTCACAGAGCGAGTGCTCTGCGTGCATCACATCACATGCATCGATTCGAAAACCGTGGTCAACGATGTCGTGGCTCCTTACAATACTGAACGTGTCGGAACTGCATATACTTCAGTATACACTGCGTGTTGCTAAATCCGAGTGAGCAAGTCATGAGTGTGAATGATGCCCACGCTGAATCAGAGACTCGGATTCACCCAACCAGAGTCCGCTTACAATCTTGAAGGAGATTAATACCTGTTTTTTATGTGCTATATTGGGCTTTTGTATATCACGTGTAAATGGAGGCTGATTGTCCGAGATTACGTCGCCTATAGTGAAACTCAGTGCTGCACAAAATAAACACTTTAGAACAGTTTCGGAATCTAACCATTTTAGGTATTAAATCCTGGTAATTGGAGTAAATGAAGGCTTTTTAGGGACGCCTTGGCACACCGTGCCTAGAAATTCGTGAGAGTCTTCCGTGCATGTGTTTTCCCTGTCGATCCTCTCCTTGCTCTCGCAAGCCTTCTCCGCCACGACCTAGCGTATCTCTGCCCTCAGTTCTCCTTCCCATTCTTGCATTTGCACTCCGGCACGCAAGATGAGCGTCCTTCCACTCTATACGCCATCTCCAAGCGCAAGCGCGACCCTCCGACCCCTACTCCTGCCGTTTTGACCCTGGACTGGACCGCTACGCTCGTTATCTACTTTGACTGTAACGTTCAAGATGTTGCTCGCCCTGAAGGTATCTGCTTCTTCTCTGTACGCTTACAAGGTAGCGCACCATGAGTCTTCCCCTGGATCCCCAACAAGCGAGTATGCGCCAACCGCGAACGAGATCAAGCGCACCCAGGCTGTCATTGCAAACATCACCAGTGCCATGTTATCCTTCGTCCCGCCCTCGATCGAGGTGCTCCTATTCTCAAGCCACAACCACTAGGCCACGCTACGACGCTTGCTGCAGCATCTCAACAATGCTATGACAAGCATCGACATCAGCATGTGTATGCTGACTCATCCGGACATCGCGGCTGTCGTTCTTGCTGCCCATGGTCGCAGGGTGGCGGTGAGGATCGTCACGAGCCGCAACATGTTGCAGCTTCATGGGTCCTAAATGCAACGCCTCTTTGACTCTGGTATCCGAATCAAGGTCAACAAGAAGAAGAGCCACGTGACGCATCATAGGTACGCGCTCGTCGACCGGAAGATCTTCATTAACGGGTCTTTCAACTGAGCCGTTTGTGCGCTGACGAACAGCGAGAACATCATCATCATCTGGACTGGTGGTCCACTCGTGAACATCTTCCTCAGATCGTTTGGGAGAGACATTGGGAAACGTATAAAGAACTCATTTCGAGCCACTTCACCAAGTACAAGACAGCGTTGTACCCACACTACGTGCTTGTAGCGCTCGACGAAAGTATGATGTGATCAGTCACTGACACTGCTCGTGGTCACCATCACAGCGCTTGCTGGGTTGAATAGTCTCCGCTCCTATATTTGCTATCTCTCATTCGCGTAGCTCTCTTGGTCTGTTAATGCTGCTATTATAGATAGTGTCTGACTGAATCTGTTTTTTTTTCGCTGGCGTGTGGTGCGCGATGGCACCTTCAGGCTTGTACCGGAAGACCAACGAGATCCGCCTGTTCCAGGTGAACTCGCCGCCAACAGCAGCAGTAGCAACTTTGTCGACCATGGTGCCACTGTAGCACCTATGCTACACTGAAGTGGCAAACCCGAGCTTCAAGCCCCGAGATAGCGGCATCGAAGGATGTCAAATTCAAGCAGGCTAAAATTATCGAGTCCCGCTGCACAACAACAAGTTCGCTTCGCTCGCTCGCTCGGCAGTCTCAAATTAGAGAAAGGGCTGTAGTAATAGAACCTTCCGAGCTCAGACCTTGGAGGCCAATACTCTGCTGCATCTCTTTATGGCAGTGGCCAAGGCGCAGACACGCCCGAGTTGGTAGTTAGACAGAGACTGCGGAGATTGCCTCCACGCTGGCGGCTTCGCAATGAGCCAGTCTCCCTATCGACTATCTGGAGAGGTGGGGATTTCTGCGTCGACATGAATGGCTGAGGGTTGACTCGCTAGCGCTAACACATTCCTCTTCTCTTTCTCTCTCTAGATGAAAGGCGGATCGTCGTCCTCCTCTGGATCGATGGACGCCTCGGTTGCCGTGGCGGCCATGGCGATGAAGGG
The DNA here is from genome assembly GCA_038051095.1 of Globisporangium irregulare. Classification (NCBI taxonomy): domain Eukaryota; phylum Oomycota; class Peronosporomycetes; order Pythiales; family Pythiaceae; genus Globisporangium; species Globisporangium irregulare. The sequence goes on from JALBZZ010000204.1 coordinate 2,972, forward strand.
CAACAAGGAGAGTCGCGCGAGCGAGGCGCTGGCCATGAAGGACGAGCAGATGCGCATCCTGGGCGAGCAGAACTCTCATCTGCTGCTCTCACTCAACACGATGGACGACGAGATCAACGCACTCAAGATGCACAAGCTCCGCTTCGAAGAGGAGAACCGCACGCTGCGCGACCAGAACTTTGAGCTCCAGAGCAAAGCGCGCGCCGCCGAGACCAACCTCAAGAAATCCCAGGTACTGGAGCACGCACCATCGCTCGCTCTTGGAACAATGAATGGCTGACTGGGGCTCAGTTAATGCTTGGGATCATCATTTCTTTGACCTTCTCAACATTTGTGATTCCTGGGTAGGCTGGCATGGAAGAACGGGATACACAGATCAAAGTGCTAACCGACCACAACACGGAGCTGCTGCGGTTGCTGGAGCACGAAGAGTCTCAGTCTTCGAGTTTGGCAGCGCAGGTCTCATCCCTCAAGGCCGAGCTCGACGCCCTCCAGACCAAGTACGCGTCGCTGCTCGCGACCGCCAAGACCCACGAGGAGATCGCGTCACGAGCCACACGCGAGGGCCAGCTGCGCGCTGAGGAAGTACGCTTGCTGCGTAACGAGAGCGACCAGCTGCGCGCATGCAACACGGAGCTCAAGATGAAAACTCAGGTGGAGCTCGAGGCGCTCCAGGAGCAGCTCCGTGTGCGCAAGGAGAAGCAGTACCAGCTGCTCGAGAAGATCCAGCAGCTTGAAGAAGTGAAGCGCCAGAGCGACGACCAGGTGAGCGGGCTCGAGGACAAGCTGCGCAAGTTCCACGAACGTAACCAGGAGCTCGAGACCCAGCTGCAGCTCGAGTCCAAGGCCAAGCGCGCACAAATCGACGCGAACAAGAACTTCTTCATCGAGAACGGCAACCTGATGAAGGACAAGCAGGAGCTCCAGCAGCGCTTCGAGAAGGCCGAGCAGGAGCGCACTCGCATGGAGGCGGAGAACCGTGACTCGGCTGAGCAGCTCCGTGAGATGGCGGAGAAGGTCTTCCAGCTACTCGAGCGCCTCAAGCTCGCCGAGTTGGGCAAAACCAAAGCCATTGACGGACTCAAGCAGAAGGAGCTCGAGATGCTCGGGCTCAAGAAGAAGAACTCGCGCTTGCTCAAGGAAGGAACCCAGGAAGGCAAGGCGCGCGTCAAGTCCGAGATGGACAAGAAGGTGATGCTCGAGCAGATCCAGGCGCTCAAGAAGCACAACTCGCAGCTGAGCATCCGGTGCAGCGAAGAGGTCAAAGCGAAGCTCAAGGAGGCCGAGGAGCGCAAGGTGCTCGAAGAGAAGATCAAGACCATGAGCGGCCGGATCGCGTTCCTGCTTAACAAGATGCAGGCGGACGAAGAGGCCAAGATCGTGACCAAGGAGGAGATGAAGAAGATGCACGCGCAGATCACGAGTCTCCAAGAGAAGAGTGGCGAGGTTACGCAGAAGCTCTTCGCGACCGCCGAGAGCAATCGCGTGGTCACCGAGGCCCTGAGGTGCAAGCAGGACGAACTTGACGCACAAAGCATCAAGATGAACGCATTGCAGAAGAAACTCGGTGAGTTGTCCGTCGCTATCGAGAACTCGGGCATCTCGAGCAACGCGTTCGACCACGACAACCAGGAGGGACACGGAAGAACAGGAGGCGGAGGAGGTAGCGGCACATTTGGTCGCGACGGTGCCAACAACGAGTATCAGCACCCGGAAGACGCCGCTGATGCGCAGAACGGACGGTTCTTCGTCGAGTCTCGCGCGTCTCACGGCGGACTGTTGGTGATCAAAGCCAAGCGGCAGCACGCAGCGCCAAAGGCTCAGCAGCAGGCGATTGAGTTCCTCGACAAGATGAACATCAACGCGTTCCTCAAGCGCGCGCAGAAGAGCATGAACACGAAGCAGATGCTCGTGGAGCGCATCGCAACGCTTCTCACGACGGTCCTGGCCGCTGAAGACGCCGTGGAGGAGATCAGACAGCACTTGGGCGCCAAGAGCGACCAGATCAGCCACCTGTCGAGAAAGGCCATACTCATGCAGGAGAAGCTCGCGAACGAGGAGGATGCCAAACGCAAGACGCTGCTGCGGTACGTCCACGAGATTAAATCCCGCGCGGCGTTGATGATGACTCAGCAGCCGCACAGCTATTTAGGAAGTGGTACTGGCGATGGTGGTGGAGACTTTGGCATCCTCAAACTCCCAGAGAGCGGTGTCGGCGACGAAGAGGTCCATGCGATCGCCGCACTGCTTCGCAATGCGGCGAACGTCAAGGAGCTGCAACTCCGAGGAAACGCGGTCTCGAGCGAAGGCGCGCGCGCGATCGCGGCGATCCTCAGCAACGCCAGCTGCCACTTGCGCCACGTGGATCTGCGCGCCAACCGCATCAGCAAGGAAGGCATCAAGGTACTCGCAGAGGCGCTGGAGCGCAACGAGCGCACAAAGCACGTGTACGTGCACGCCGGCGGGAAGATCGAGGCGTTGGGGACCACAAGCACGAGTGCGGTGATGAGCAGCGCACACGCGATGAGCAGTGCGGTCGGCGCATCGACTGTGAGCGCGAACAGCGGGCTCATTGGTGTCGAGACCATTTGTGTGGTCGACGTGCGCGAGCAGCTGCCTGCAGCAAACGCAGACCATGAGCTCTTTGACAGCCTCGACACTGGTTTCGCTTGTTCGTTTCAGCAGCCACCATTATCGACAAATCCTGGACCCGGAAGCGCCTTCAAATTGAAAATGACGGCAGTCGGAGCGGGAACAGGCCTCGAATCTTCGTCGGCGATGTCAGCGTCTATAGGGAAAGACAACGCCAGCAACAGCAGCTCGCGGCTCTTCTCGCGGCGACCACTGTCCGCTGCGGCGCTCAAGAAGCACAAGGAGAAGCTCCAGCTGCAGCGTAAGAAGAAGCTCGAGGACGCTAAGCGCCAGGCAAAGAAAGAAGCCGAGTGGAACGGACGCGCCGGAGGGCTGGATGCTTCTTCTTCTGGGGTTAATAGTGGACCTGGATCTGTGGCGCCAGCAGGAACTCCGATGAGCAAGAAGCTGCCGCCGATCACCAACAACAGCGGCTCGCACTTGGATGCCCCGAAAGGCGGTGTCAATCGAACAAACTCCGCGCCGGTGCTCAAGAAGAAGCCCGAGGACGACAACAATCCCAGCAGGTAGTATAGGCCTGAAGAGAACCAATAGACAAGCCTTCATTGTCGACTTGACTTGGCGGGGGGATAGAGGAGAAGGGGGAGTTTTCATGAACGCTGTGGATGTTGCTATTTAATATTTACAACCCTATGCCAAACACAAAGCACAACAACAGAACCAGAGTCGGGAAGAGGAGGGTCATTCTGCACTCAATCAAAGAAGTAGGGATCAAAATCACTTGTGGCCAGAGTTGGTACTCACGGTGTTGAGCTCTCGTATTCGTGCTGGATTCTGTGTGATATCAACGGTCGGTCCGCGGATTGGTGAGCGCGTGTGTGGACAAAACTTGAGCAGACCCCTCAGCATGGAGAACAACTTGCGATGCTGCATGACTGTCGCGAGGGTGTCTTCTTGTTCGTGTTCTGCTTCTTACACCGTGTACGCAGTGTTCGATCGTTCCTTCGCGCGCGCCTTCAGCAGTATCCTGTGCAGCGACAGAAGATTGGTGCGACCAGCGCGGCGGTCGGTCGCGGGCACTTGCTCGTGGTTCGTCTTGTCCATAAAGCGCAACAGCCTCTCCACAGTCGTGCAGGCGTCGCCGATGCTCGCGATGTCCGGAGTCAAGCTGGCAAGCACATCCGCTCCTCCACCATTCTCGCCTTGCGCAGCATTGGCGACTCGGTTTGACTCGCGAATCAACCCTTGCGCTGAGAGACTCTCCATCACGATCTCGTCGTCGTTCACATCGTCATTTGAACCTGACGCAGACACTTCCGGGTCGTCCAGGTTGATCAGCTCCATCGCCACCTGCTCCGTGTCGTCCAAGCCGTCGAGACCGAGCGCCGCCAACAGGTGCTTCTTCGTCGACAACACGGACAAAAGCTCCACAAACTCAGCGTAAACAGAGTTGTCGAGGGGCCGAGACAAGTCTTCGCTCAGTTCTGGAAGCAGATGCGTCGGCAGGTAGTTGGACTTGGCCCACGCTTGGCGAATCGAGGTCACAGTCGTCGACGTCCAGGCGCGCTGGAGCCACAGCAATGCGTTCCGTGTGTGTGTGAAGGAGTGAACATCAAACGCGGGCAATGACACAATATCGTCACCGTTTTGCTCAGCAGTTGCCGCTTGCTGAGTTTCCCAAGTCGCGTACTCTTCCAGGATGGTGCGCAGCATTTCGCGGCGAAACGCAACTTTGAACGATCGGATCACTCCCAGTTGAAGCGGCTGCAAGCTGCTCACGGAGTTCGGTGGCAGCACGATCAGGACCACCGAGTCCACCTTGAATCCAGAGTCGTACGAGCCGCTCGGATCAAGGATGCTCGCGGCTGCCATGTGCGACGGGCAGTTGTCCAGAAGGATGTACCAGATCTGCTTCCGCGACCGCGCTTCATGGTTCATGAGGTTCACGAAATGCATGAGAGTCGAGGAATCCTGGCACGCCTTGCGCTGTCCATGGTAGTGTACTCCGAACGTGGACGTCGGGTCAACCTCCTTTAACGAAGCTGGCTGGCTGTTGGCGCCGATGGCTTGGAGGTTCAATTTCTCGCCCGCAGCGCTCACACTGAATGCCACAGTCAGCTTCTCTTGGCTGCGCGAGTCAAGGTTGATAGTCGCATCCGTTCGAGACGAGGTCGTGCGGTGGCGAATTACGGCTTCATCAATGTTCCAGATGCACTGCAGAGGCACATGCGCAAGCGCCAGCTGCGTCCGTATTCTCTCCATGCGCTTCTCCACGTACGACGGGTCCGCAGAGATGCTGTGGTGCTCGTTCTTGGACAGCGAGCGCACATTGCGACGCTGCGTATAGCGATGCAACCAGCCATTAGATGCCTTGAAATCGGTCAGCGACACCACGACTTCATCGGGAAGATCCGAGCTGAAATCCGCCAAGATCTTGTTGCGGAACTCCATCGCTTTCGACTGCAACAAATCGCCCGTGACTTTCAGGCTCGGCGCCTCGAACTCGACCTGAACCTGCCACTTGTACAGCATGTCCTCGATAATAGATAACTTGTGTTGATACTGGAGCACTTTGCGGTGGTTCGTGCTGTCTGAGGTCGCCTGCGCTGAGATCGCCTCTTTCTCCTTCACCATCTTGGTCACCGCGGTGCGCGAGACGCCGAATTTTTCGGCAGCAGCCCCCTGAGAGCCTCCTTGCTCCACGAACGCGAGGATCTCGAGCTTCTCCACGTTTGTCTTGCGCACACGTCGTCCCTTGCGATTCGGTACACCACCAGACGGAGGAGCGGCTGGACTCGGACGCTCTTTCTTCGGTGCTGCGACATCAGCAGCAGCAACAGCGGAAGCGCTTGCAGCTGCACTTGAAGGAACTTCGTCAGCAACGCCCGTCACTACATCAGCTTCTGAAGGCAGAGAAGAAACTTGTTGCTCGGACTGTCCTTCACTGAAGCTCTCTGAAGCTGGCAGCTCTAGAGCTTGAGCTGGTGGCGCTGTGGAGGACAAGTCTGCTGCTTCAAACTGCTTGGAAACTTTGCTCCAGATCACTTCTTTGTCTTTCACCATTTTCGTCACCGCCGTGCGCGAGATGCCAAACTTCTCGGCGGCCGCCACGTGCGTCCCGCCCTGCTCCACAAAGTACAAGATCGCGAGCTTCTCTTCCTTGGACTTGCGCACGCGCTTGGATTTGCCTGCAGAGTCCATTGGGCTGTCATTAGATGACGATCTCGCCTTTGGAGGCGTCACGTGCTCAATACCAGCGCCAGCGTCGTCTGCTCCAGCAGATTTGCGCTTCCTCGTCGACTGTTTCTGGTCGCCTCCCGCAGCAGATCGAGTGGTGATGGCGGCAGATTCTTCTTCTTCCGTCATATCGGGGTCTTCGTCACTCTCGTTGCCGCTACTTCCAGCAGCAGCAGCAGCAGTAGAGGCAACAGCAGCTGCTGCAGTGTTGGCAAGTGACGGAGCGGACTCTGCCGCATCCTTGACGATCTTGGAGACGTCCGTGCGGCTCAGGCCAAACTTAGCGGCTGCAGCAGCCACTGATCCACCATGGCGGATAAACTCCACCACCGCTCTCTCAACACCGCCGCGCAGCAAGCTCTTTGTTTCTTTGACAGTCACTGTCGTAGTGGTGGTGGTCGTCGTCGTCACGATCTCGTGCTGTCCGCCGCCACCGGCTTCGACCACGCTCTCTTCTTGGACTACGGACTCGGTTACGTGCTCGCTGTTGATCTCTGTATCCGCTCTTGAAGCGGCATCCTCCGAGCCATTGACGGCGACTACGCTCGCGTCTTCCGCCGCCACCAACGATTCGCTAGCGCCTGCCGCGTGGTCCTCTTTGCGACCGGCGCGCTTCTCCTGTGGTGTGCTACTGATTTCGCTGACGCTGACGTCGGCATCGACGTCGCTGACTGTCGGTTGGTGAGGTTGGTCGCTCGTGCGCTCTCGCGGCGTGCTGGACGCGGTGGTGGCCTCCAGCAGTTCGTCCATCTTCGCGCGCAGCTTTGGCTTCCGTAGCTTGCTCCTATGTTCGCCTGCTGCTTTGAACGTTCAAAACGAGGTCTTGGTACGTGGAAGAGTGACCGTCCATTCCAATAGTGACATTCCATTCTTCGTTTCCGATATAGTGACATTCCATTCTTCGTTTCCAATATAGTGACAGGTTTTCAGCTTTGTGACAATTATTAAGATGAGTTGTTTATGACGATTTCCTCAAGCGTCATGAAAAAGTCAAATGTTACCAGCGTGTGGCTCTATCTATCTACCTCTCTCTTTCTATCCTTCTAGTTGGATTTGATACTCGAGCGGTAGTCCTTGTCGTGCATCAGCACATCGCGTAGCTGCAGGAGCTCCTGGCGCCAGACCTGGGCCGGCGTCATGCCTCGGAGCTGCTCGAGCTTCTCCTGCTTCAGATCGTGCTCCTTCTGCAGTCGCTCGGCGTACTCCTTCGTGAAACTCAGTAGCGACGTGTTCAGGAGGTAGTCGTATTCGACGCCGCCAGTTTGCTCTGGTTCACTGACGTCGTGCTCTCCTCTCTCGTCAGTGCTCAGGTGCTCACCCTCCTCGTCCTGATCTTCTCGGAACGCTGCTGCTGGCGTGAACTCACGCTCCTTCAGCAGTGCAACGAGCTTCGACTTTGGAAGTCGCTCTTTCAGCACCATCTGCAGATCGCCGTCGGACACTTCTTCGATGAACCGAATCCGGTTGTGCAGCTTCAACACTTCCTTGGCTTGCTTCTTTTCCAGAAAAGCCTTGCGCACCGAGTACAGGTCGAGCCGGATCCCGAAGAAAGCGCGCAGCACGTCTTCGCTCGAGTCGTACCGAACCAGTTTCCCATTCCCATCGAACGCGTGCATGTTGCTTGTGTTGATGCTCGACTCCAGCTTCAGCAGCTTGATCAGCGCTTCGTTGACGCCCTCGTGTCCAGCGAGCTTTGCCAGATCCTGCCTCGTGAGCGTCACATCGAAGCGAACGTCTCGCTCGGTATGGTGCTCGGAGAACGAGCGGATCGTCTTCTTGCCCACAAGGTCCCAGAGAAACTTCTTGTAGTCCTCGACCCACTTGCCCACGGGCAGCTCCGAAATTCGCAGTGTCGTCGTGTTCACCTGGCTCACTTTGCCGCGCGACACGAAAGCCTGCTCGCCAGTCTGGTGGATCTCGCCCTGGAACCCTTTGAACCACGGCGTCATCTTCTCGAGCACCACGTCATCAGGACTTGAGTGCGTGTTTTCACCAGCGTCCAGTAGTCGAAGCAGGTTGTCGATCACCTCGATCGGATGGTAGCTCGGGATCGAGGTCGACCAGCCAGTGCCGATACCCTCGGAGCCGTTGATGAGCAGCATCGGGATGATCGGGACGTAGTGTACTGGCTCAACGGGAAACCCATCGTCGTCGACGTACTTGAGGAGCGCGTCGTCTTCCTCGGGAAACAGCATGCGGGTGTATTTCTGCAGCAACGTGAAGATGTAGCGCGGACTCGCCGCGTCCTTGCCGCCCTGAAGGCGTGTACCAAACTGTCCAGATGGATACAAAAGCGGCAGGTTGTTCGCGCCGACATAGTCCTGCGCCATGTTCACGATCGTCGAATGCAGGGACACCTCGCCGTGGTGGTATGCCGTGTGCTCGCTACAGTATCCAGCGAGTTGCGCAACCTTGACCTCTTTCGTGAGCTTGCGCTTCAGACACGCAAAGAGCACTTTACGCTGCGAGACCTTGAGTCCGTCGACTACCGAGGGCAGCGAACGAGCATTGTCAGCGTGCGAGAACTGGATCAGCTCCTTGTTCACAAAGTCGCTATACGACACTGACCCGCTGCTCGTGTCCAAGAAGGACTCGGGCGAGTACTCGTTCAGCAGCCACTCCTTGCGATCGCCCGCGCGCGTCTTGCTGAACACCATGTCGAGCGCGTCACCGTCCTTGTCGCCAGACCACGTGAAGTCGACAATGTGCTTGCCCAGGTCCTGGAAGTACTGTCGACCTTCAACACTCGTGCTGGTTCCCAGACCCTTGTAGTACTTGATCGAGTACTGCTTCAACTCTTCGGGGGACTGACTCTGTTTCCACTCGTAGTACTCAGGGAGACTAAAAAAACTCAGCACATTCTCGCTCTTCTTGCTGCCTTTGCGCGGCGTGACCTTGATGATCGGCGTGATGAACTCGCTGAGGAAATCTCCAGACTCAAGCAGGTCGGGCCAGAAAGTGTGGAACAGATTGAACAGCAGCCCCTTGATGTGCGAGCCGTCGTGGTCCTGGTCCGTCATGATCACCACTTTGCCGTATCGCAACTGCTGGCGCTTCTCTGTCGTGTCGTATTTTTCATCCATCTTCAAGCCCAGGATCGTGCACAGATGCGCGAATTCTGCGTTCTTGGACAACTGCGCCACGGTCGCGTCGCGTACATTCAGGAACTTGCCGCGAAGAGGGAAGACGCCGTACTTGTCGCGACCGACGACTGCGAGTCCGGCGACAGCGAGCGCCTTCGCGGAATCGCCCTCAGTTAGGATCAACGCACACTCGCTTGAGCGTGCTCCACCTGCCAAGTTGGCGTCCTCCAGCTTGGGGACGTTCACGCTCGTCTTGGAGCGAGGCGACGACACTTTCTTCATGAGTGCGGCCCGCTGCTTCGACTTTGCAGCTTCAACAACGCGCTCGACGATCCTCGAGTTGCTGATCACGAGCTTCGAGAGCCGCTCCGAGAGGATGCATGTCGAGCCGTAAGTCGACGGACGCGACGACATGTACTCCTTCATCTGCGAGTCAAACGTCGGATTCTCGATCATGCAATTGATGAAGAGCGCCAAGTGAGGCTTCACCTGTGCAGCGGTCAGGTTGAGCTCCGAGTGCTTCTTGTTCACGTGGTCTGCGATGCGACGACAGAGTTGGTCCGCGACGTAGTTGACGTGCGTGCCGCCTCGCAGCGCCGACATGCCGTTCACGAAGCTGACCTGCACGAACCCGATGTCCGACGGCAGCACGCCGATCTGCCAGCGCTTGTTCACGCGAGAGTAGATGTACTCGGCTGCTTCCGTCGCCGACTCGGAGTCCGCGTTTCCACTTTCAAGTGTAGAAGTAGTCACTGGTAAAGTGGTCGTTGAGTGCTGGAACGCCTTGAGGTAGGATTCAAAGCCCGAAATTGGGATCTTCTTGCCGTTGAGCGTCACGTCCACGTCCGAAAGACAGCCAGCGACATCGAACACGCGCTTCTTGAGCACGCGCGTCATGCCGGTCGTGAGCTTCTCCATGTCGAACTTGGCGAGATCGGGCGAGAACGACACACGCGTAAAGTCCTTCTCGTCGGCGCCGAGTTGCGTGATCTCCGGCTCGCCGCGCTCGCGCATGTTGTTGCGCCACACCTGGCGGTACTTGAGTCCCGTGCTGGTATCTCCGGTCTCGACCACGAATTCCTGGCTGAAGATGTTCGTGAGCTTGGCGCCGTAGCCGTGCCGTCCACCTGTGAGTCGCGCGCTCGAGTCGTCAAAGTTCGAACCTGTGAGCAGGTGGCCCAGCACGAGCTCGGGCACGTACACTTGCTCGTGCTTGTGGAATTTGACCGGGATGCCGCGACCGTCGTTGTGTACTGAGATCCAGGGCTTGTGGCCGTTCGCCTTGGAGCCGGCGTCAATGACGACGTCCAAGTGGCGCATGCTCACATCGCGCACCTTGTTATCCACGGCATTCACGATGATCTCGTCGAAGATCTTGTAGAGCGCCGGCACGTACTCAACCACCTGCTGCTTCATGCGCTGCACGCCGTCGGTGTCCTTGGTCTCCGAGAGCATCCACATGGCGTCCTTCGTGGTCTCGACCGAGCCGATGTACATGCCCGGCCGCAGTAGCACGTGCTCCAGCGGGGTTTTCTTCTGGTAGATCGACTCGACGCTACTCTCGAGCGACGTCGACGATAGCGCGCGTACCACACCGCCATTGCGGGCCAAGAGTGCTGCTGCATTTTTTACCGCGTCATCCGCATGTATTAAAGAGCTCCTGAAGCGCGAGAACGCCTGTGAGCGGGTCGACTGCGGCACAAGGAGCGCATGTGCATTTGCACGAGCGCTCAGATTCGCGCCAGACGCGCTGCGGAGAGCGCGACGCCAGCCGCTCGCGCGCGCACTCGCCACTGCGCACTGCCACATTTTGCTGCCTGCCACTCACTCGATAGGAATGTGCGCTTGCGATTGCCTGGCTGCCTTCAGTTCAACCTTGAAAAGCAACCAGTTTTCTAGGTTGTGATCTAGAATGGATTTTCGCTCAAATACAGCAGCACTATTGGCATACTTTATTCAAGTCAAATCGCAGTAAATTATTCCTGAGTTTTGTTTTTTTCCTCAACGGTAAGTAGCTGAAAAGGGGTTCCGAAAATGCTAATTTCCACCAATAGCGTGACTTTCGAGGGAAGAAGCGAGGGGGTTTGCTGTTTTCTGCTGTTGTTTTTTGGCTCATTTGCGAAAAGCGCGACGAACCAGAGAAACAGAAGCTGAAGGTGCGTGGATGAGCGACCAAAAGCGCGCGCTTCTGTGTGTGGATCTATGGACAGCAGCAGTGTGTATGTGTGTCTACTGTAGCTGCGTGTGTGTGCGCGCGTCTAGTATCTGTGATCCTGCGTGGCGCAACCACAGCTATTTCGTCGCCGACGGTGAGGATGGGACGTTATAGCCCATGGCGTGGTTGCTCTTGACTTGGACTTGGATACATAACATGGGCTTGATGCGCACTTGGGTGAAGATCGCACGCCTGTAAGCTGTGATAGTATTGCTGCGCGTATACTAACAGCGTGCGGGCTATGTATTTCTTCCTTGCAGAACGTGAGCTGCGATGTCGAAGCCTGGAGCCGAAGTCGTGATCGGTGCGAGCCGCGCTTGTTGATTTCTTTTTGAGCTGTCCGCTCTTCAACCAGAAGAAACGCGGTTGTATTTTCTAGTAAGATACGAATTGCTTACTTATGCTATGTGTCGTATTGCGTATAGTGCCTCGTAATTTCAAGCTTCTGGAAGAGCTCGAGAGCGCGGAGAAGGGCCATGGCGACATGAGCATTTCCTACGGGCTCGAGCAGGCCGACGACATTTTCCTTACAAACTGGATCGGCACGATCCTTGGACCAGCGGGCGTACGTATATGCCATGGTGATATTGTATGCCGGTGCTGCATTTTTAGACTGGGATACTAACTGGACGTTGTCTATTCTTTTCCCTTGACAGACTTGCCACGATGGCCGCATCTACAGCCTCCGCATCCACTGCGGTGACCACTATCCCAACTACCCGCCAGAGGTCGCGTTCACGTCGCGCATCAACATGAACTGCGTGGACGCGCAGAACGGCCGCATCGACCCGAGACGACTCCCGGCGCTGGCCAACTGGAACCGCAGCTTTGGTATCGAGAACGTGCTCGTGGCGATCCGCAACGAGATGGCGTCGCCAACGAACCGACGCCTGCCGCAACCACCTGAGGGTTCGAACTTTTAGAGATTTGACGTCCAAGTCCGTGGTTCCTACACGTTCAGCAGCTTTGCGCAGCAAGTGAAGACAAGCAGGAGAGAGCGAAGACAAGGAGACGAGGAAGGAGGCGAAATTGCTTTGGGATGTGGCGAGCGAACTATGGAGGAGAACAACTCAATGAGGAAGAGAGAGAGAGAGAGAGAGAGGCCAGCAGCAGAGCAGCGTTTAGCAGAAGCGTGCGTGTTTGTCTTGGGACCCAACTTGCATGTTATTACACGTCTCTTAGTACAAATCATCATTCATTGAGTGTGTGTCTGCCTGTGTGTGAGGGAATTTCTCTATTTTCCTATGTGTCCCTCTTTTCTATCTACGAGTGCGTTGTTTGTCATAATTACTTGCATCCGCTGCTGGTCATCGTCGCAGCTCCTCGCAGTTCTCTTTCATCACCGCCGCTCGTCTGCCTCTTCATTGCGAGCCACGGGTACTGGAGCAGGTGTAGAAGCGTCGCGACGCCGCGCACAAAGTCGATGCCCGTCGAGATCGTGAACAGCGGCACGAGCACGAACGCGACCACTTTGCACACCGTCGCCAGTGTCACTAGCTGAAGCAGCCCAGTCTCCTGTTGTTGATCTTGGCGCTGTGAGTCCAGGAACGGCAGCAGCAGCAGCAAGTGGATGAGTAGCTCCTTGCCTACGCCACAGAGGAACACTCCGTACCGAAAATGGTAATCCCAGCGGGACACTTCCTTGAAAACTGGGTGCCACTGGTCGCGGAACTCGAGGAAGCCCAGCTGGATCGCCGCCATGTTGACCACCGCGATGCCGAGCTCAAAGCTCAGCAGTGATCGGAACAGGAACGCCAGCGCTGGGTACAGTTTCTCGAGCGACGTGTACAGCGCGACGAGCGCGAGCTGGTCGAGCAGCACGGACGCGTAGCTCATGACGGTGACCAGCAGTCCGCTCTTGATCCAGAGCGTCATGCGCCGCGTGAGTACGTCGCACGCGGTCGTGAACACGATGATGCGCACGAGCTTGGTGCGCAGCTGCTGCTGCTGTGATGATGACCCTACTCCAGGAGCTACTATCGATTGATACCGCTGGTGCTGCTCTTGGAAGATCGCGAGCAGTAAGTAGATGAGCAGTGCGCGCACGCACTCAACGAGTGGAGCAATAACGATGCCCAGAAAATGCGCAAAGAGCGACTTGTCCGAGACCACGTCCCAGTACCGCGAGAACACGTACACGTCGTCACTGCTGCTGCTGCCGCCGTCCCCATCCCCACGTGCGCGCTTTTTCTTGCTATCCTGGAGCTCTGGCGCTGGTGACAGACAGCCGATGCAGAACTGCGTGTCATGCACGGAAGATCGGCTAGCGTGGACGACCGGTGGTGTCGCTGCTGTTGTCTTTGTCGTTGGATGCTGCGAGATGCAGTTGAGCACGCGGAACTCTTTCCTGCCGTCTTCGTAAATCTTTAAAGAGGCGACTACAGTTGGGATTATTCCATACAGAGTCGGCAAACGTCAGTAATTGCATGGGCTTGATTAGATAGCGGGTTGTAACGAAAGCTTGATCTCCGTACCTTCGGTCATCATGGGGTCGAGCAGCAGCACTTCGTTGGTCGTGCCGGGTGTGAAAAACGACGCGTTGCGGAGCGATCCGCCAGGCTGCATCCAGAAAAGATACGGCTCCAGCACGTTGTCCGTATCCAGATCCACGCCGCCTGCAACCAAATGAGCAACAGACGCGTCAATCGCCGCTGATGTACTGAGCACATTGCATTCCTGTGTGTTTCGTACCTGGAGAGCACCAGATCGTGACTTGGTCACCCGCCAGCAGCGTGTACTTGCGCGGGAAGTGGAACATGCTGCTGCCGTCCGTGCTCGCGACCGAGTACCCCGTGAGGTCGATTGTCTAGCAGCGTGCATACACATCAAGACGCGCAGTCAGTATAACATATAGGGCAAGCACAATTCATCGCATGCACACACGCACGTACCTCTTCGGACGGATTGGAGATGACGACCCACTGGCGGCTCACGTTGGCGCGTGAGATGTAGAGCTGCTGCATGACGATTTTGTGGCAGATCTGCATGGACGCGCGCGCCACCTCGCGGTCCAGCTCCGCGAGCCGGAAGCGGCGCAGCAGCGGGTACTTCATGCTGCCTGCCTGCGCGGCTTTTCCTGTCTGTCTGTGCCTGATTGACTCACTCGAGAAGAAGTAATTGTGGCAACATGCACTCTTGCGCTCAAACGTCAGTAGGTGTTCCCGCCAAAAACGAGGCTCGCAAAGCACTTTGTGCGACTTTGAGAGGGTATTTTTGTATACAATCAAATGAATACAGGATAGATTATCATCCTCTTGAAAAAGATTTACAAATCGATCGTCTTACAAAGGGAATGTGAAAATAAGGGCAAAGCAGTTGGTGAGCCCAAGAGGCAGACAGGAATGCATGCATGTGGCACGACAGATCGCCAGATCGCAAACTATTACAACGACTTGGCAAGTGCATGAATGAATATGAGCAGCTCACATGGGCTGCAAGGACATCTATATTGCATCACCTAGCGCGTAGTTATCAACACTTCTTTTATTCAGCAAACGCGTAGAGCTTGCTCTGCACAATGTACTCGGCGACGTCTGGTCCAACGTAGCTCTTCAGCGCGTCGATATCTTTCGTCGCGCGCACCTGGGTCGACGACAAGTCGCTCAAGCTGGGAATCGTGATGAAGCGCACTCGCTGCGATGCACCACTAGCCAGATCTTTATCGCCATCGCGACCATGGCCATCGCCATCCTGACGCCATGGAGCGTCCACGCCTTTCCGGTCCATCACCAGGAACTTTACGAGCTGCTGAAGCTCCTCGCCGTTCTTCCACTTACCTGCGCGCAGGTCCATGTACGTGTCAGCCCCCAACAGCATCGTGAAGGACGCGTTTGGATGCCTCTCGAGCAAAAAGTGGATCAGATCGATGCTTCCGATGCGCAGCTCCTCTGGTTTATCGGTCTGCGCTGCGAGGTGCTCGAAGAGCTCACGCTCGTACTCCTTGACCTCGACGCGAGCTCCTGTGAGCCCACCACAACGACAACAACATCAGCGCCAGCGTCAATAGCCACTCGCATAACATTGCATGGAGCATATGATTGATATGTTTGCTTATGCCACACACCTTCTTCTGGCAGCACGTTGATGGCGAGCTTGCACATGTGTACGCGGTGGTGGAACGGCGCCAATTGGCGCTTGGACGAGTAGATGTGTTGGTACACGGGCAGGATCCACACCTCGTCCACAAACTGGCGGCAGTACGCGACCGCTCCCATGTGACCCAGCGGCCCCGTTAGCGGGTTTGCCGACGTGCCGTAGAGCAGCACTTCCTTCCGCTTCATCGTTGCTGCCACTGCCGATCGAGTCGCCATCTTGTGAAGTGACGAAAATGAGAAATGAGAGCCGTTTTTTGACAGGCGCTAAAAATGTGGGCCACGTAGGTTTCACAGCTCCAATAGTCGATATTGTAAATTAAAGAGTGTGATTGAAAACTCAAAAGGAATGTACAATAGAAAAGTTACATTTGCTTATAGTTTAGCAGTTTTTGCTGCTTATAAAAAGGTAGTTACGCAATCACATGCTGACACGCACGCTGCATTCATCAATTGCTCTGCTCGCCCACACCAAGCAACCATGCGCGTGGTGATGCAGCGCGTGACGAGCGCTAGTGTGCGCGTCGACGGCGAGATCGTCGGGCAGATCGGCAAGGGGCTGCTCTGCCTCGTGGGCATCGAGCGCGACGATAAGGAGGAGGACGCCGAGTTCTGCTGTCGCCGCCTTCTGGTACCGTACTCGATTGCTGAAGTGTTGGGTTGATTCCATGAACATGGTATTAATGTACAGTGCTGCTGTTATGTGTGTATGCAGAACTGTCGCGTGTGGCCGGACGAAAAGGACGCGCCGTGGAAGACGTCGGTGCTCTCGAACGGCTTTGAAGTGCTACTCGTGAGTCAGTTCACGCTGCACGGCTACTTCTCCGGTAACAAGCCCGACTTCCACCTCTCCAGTACGTCGAAGTCTTCCCGAGCTCTCTATTGGACTTAGTAGCGCAGATAGAGAGCACTCGCTGTTACAGAGTAGGACTCCCATTGTTGCGCACTAACGCCCTTCTTTGTGAGTTACAGTGGCGCCTGGCCCAGCGAAGGAGTTCTTTGACAAATTCTGCGACCGCGTGCGCGCCGCGCACTCGCCGGAGAGGGTGGCCGAGGGCGTCTTCGGCGCGTACATGGAAGTCTCGCTGGTACGGATTGTACTTATCGTCAGCGATGTCAAGCACGTGGTACTGGACTGCTTGAGTGACGATTGCTTCTCTATGTTACTCGTAGGTGAACGACGGGCCGATCACGATGACCATCGACTCGAAGGAGAAGAAGCCGGCCAAGTAGGTAAGTAGCTGCTCGGAATAGAATCCTGTACCGTACCACAAACTACACAAAGGGCTCTGAGCCAAGAAGCGTAATACACACACCTGCACTCGCGTGCCTAGAGGACAACACTACTGTTACCAGCTTCTCTTTCCGAACTGGTCCAGGCGACTTACTATTTCCTTAGCAACCTGACTACAGCCCAGCCAGCCAGGCAGGTACAAGAACAACCTCTAACGGGGTTGTTGGAGTTAATTTTGTGTCCTAGGTGCGTCTATAAACTGCCAGAGCGAAGCCCTGGGATTGTCATGATGTTGCTGACTGAAGATAGTAGGTAGGTAACAAGGCGAGACCGGCCCAGTGCGTATTTAAAGCTACATGGTCATCACCAAAATGCAAAAATGGTTCTGACCTGCTCTACCTGTTTGGCAGGAGCAAACCGCGAAGCGCACTCGTCAAGCTTCGCAAAGCTGGACTAAACTGAAGTGCCTGAAGCCTTAGAGTGAACGCTTCAGCCATGACGACGACAGCTCCAATTGGGTTCTCGCGCGTGATCCCCGGTACTGAGCGTCCTGGCCACAGCCCCGTGTATCGCTCGATGAACAATGCGCGGCGTTCGATCCCTCCGGATCCAAGCAACCCAGAGAGCCCGTTCGTTGGGCTCACGCAGCCCGAGGCCGAGAGCTCGTTCCACAATTTTCAGCAGAGTTGCCAGCAGTTCAAGGACAATCCATGCATGGGCTACCGCCCCATGATCAACGGCGAAGCCCAGGACTACGTATGGTTCACCTACGAGCAGGTAAGGCACATAGATGATACTTTGAGACGGAAACTGATCGGGCAATCCATTGACGACATTGGTTTCGGTCTCTATGTCCTCAGATCCGCTCTCGCGTCTCGAATCTTGGCTCAGGGTTAATGCATCGAGACCTCATGCCAAGCGCCTCTAATGGTAACGATGATGGGAACAGCCGCATGATCGCGATCTACATGAAGAACTCGCTCGACTGGGTCGTTGCTGAGCAGGCGGCATACATGTTCAATGCCGTAGTGGTCGCGCTCTACGACACGCTCGGCGCGGACTCGACCGAGTACATTCTCAACCAGACCAAACTCGTGACAATCGTCTGCACAATCATCGAGTTGAAGCGACTCACGCAGGTATCTAAAGTCCCCTCCTCTATTGAAAATGGCCGATACCTTAGTACTCAATCCTGCTGAACTCTCTATCTGTCTGCCCATTGTCTGCAGATCCGCGCCAAGTGCCCACACCTGAAGAACGTGATCATCTGCGGCGACAGCGACGAAGAAGTCGAGAACGCCGTTAGAGCTGCCGACCTCACCGTTTTCCACTATAGAGACATCGAGAGCGACGGTGAACAACACCCACTTCCGCCTGTACCTCCAACGGGAAGCAGCGTCGCGACCTTGATGTACACGAGCGGCACGACGGGCGAGCCTAAGGGCGTGATGCTCACACACACCAACATCATGACGAGCTGCGCCGCCACTTTCGACTACCTGGACTCTGCGAAACTCGATTTTTCCCCTGCTACAGTGCACCTGTGCTACCTGCCGCTCGCGCATGTGTACGAGCGCCTGGTGCAAGTGAGTGTGATCAATCGAGGTGGCCGCATCGGGTTCTCGCAGGGCAATCCTCTCAAGATTATCGACGATCTCCGCGCTTTACGACCCACGCTCTTCTGTGGAGTCCCGAGACTGCTCAACCGCATCTATGACCAGATCATGGCAAAGATGGCGGCGGCTCCCAAGCTCCCGTCCTACTTGTTCACCACGGCTCTGTCGATCAAAATGAAGCGCTTCAAGAAGTTTGGCGTCGTGGACCACGCTTTCTGGGACCGCCTGTTCTTCAAGAAAATCACCGAGTCGCTGGGTCTCGACCGTGTGGAGCTCATGTTCTCCGGCTCAGCGCCATTATCCCCGGACGTGCTCGACTTTTGCCGAGTCGTGTTCGGGACGAAGATTGGGGAGGGCTACGGCCAGACTGAGACCTGTTCGGGGGCGTCGTCGTCCGCGCTCTCAGATCGCTCAGCGGGGTACATTGGTGGTCCAGGTACAGCGGTGGAGATGAAGCTCATGTCCGTACCAGATATGAACTACAATGTCACCGATAGAGAGCACGGCGACGAGCGGCTGCCCTGCTTGGGAAGAGGCGAGATCTGCATCCGAGGGCCCTCGCTGTTCAAAGGGTACTACAAGCAGCCGGAGAAGACCGCCGAGGCGTTTGACGACGAAGGGTGGCTGCATACGGGCGACATTGGACTCTGGTCTCCCTTGGGGCAGCTCAAGATCATCGACCGCAAGAAGAACATCTTCAAGCTGTCCCAGGGCGAGTACGTGGCCCCCGAGAAGGTCGAGATCGTGTTGGGCACGTGTCCGAGCATCGCCCAGCTTTTCGTCACGGGTGACAGCTTCCACTCGCACTTGGTGGCTGTGGTGGTGCCCGACGAGGCTGCGCTCCGGAAGATGGCGGCGGCGAACGGACTCACGAGCGCCTCGCTAACCATGGCGGAGCTCTGCGACCAGCTGGTGCTCAAGAAACTGATTCAGAAAGAGATCGACGAGGCGGGCGCCAAGGCCAAGCTCGCGGGCTTTGAGCGCGTGCGCCAGATTTACCTGCACCACGAGCTCTTGTCCGTCGAGAACGAGCTGCTCACACCCACGTTCAAGGTCAAGCGCGCCGAGGCGCAAAAGTTTTTCAAGAAGCAGATTGACCAGCTCTACATGCTCTCGGGGGACAGCGTCGCGGGCAAGAACATCACGCAGAGCTAATGCTAATGATTAGTAGGCGTGAGCCCTGGAAGTACAAAATCCACACACATAACAGCCCATGAAGATACACTTAAAGCCAAGAACTCACGCTTGTATTGTGTGAATAGTTGGCTGTATTGAAAATGGAAGCTGGGGGTGGCGATAGATTGTGGTAGACTGTGGTCTCTCTCATTCCGCTCAAGCACTGGTACAAACACTCGATAGCCCTCTTCCTCTGGTTGTAGACAGCAAGACTGGAATAACTGCTCGTAATGGTAGCGAAGCCTCTCTCGATTAGGCTGACGATTGCACAATGACGAGGACGAAGTTGAAGAGCTCCATCGAGTATCACCATTCCCACCACTCTACGCGCTCCCTATAATTGTTTCTCGTGTATTGTTGTGTGTAGCGTCTGCATTTACTCGTCGTCCTCTTCGTCCTCTTCGGCCGCCACGAGCGAAGGTCGCTCGCCGATCTCCGCGCGCACGTACTGGATCTTGCCATGCGAGTGCGAGTGCGCGGCATCGCCGTGGTGGTCGTCGTGGCCGTGGCCGTGGTCCCAAGGGTGCTCCAATCCCTACGTACATACATATGCAATAACAATACGACCGGATCGTCAAAATCAATACTACGAGACCACCGGAATAAAATGAACATCTTCGAGCCACAATCAACGAGCCGCAAACACACTACAGGTGACCCTCCCTTCATACATATGCACAAGGCTACATGAACGTACCAGCACGACGCGGCCATCCTCTTTTGCTCGGTAGAAGACCCAGAGCCAGAGCATGGTGCCGTAGGCGAGTGCGAGGTTCTTGTGCACAGGGCTGACGTGGAAGTGCATGCCGAACGGGTACTCCTTGCCGTGGCCGTGGGAGCCTGAAGCCATACCGCGCTTGGCGCCAGCGGCGTTAGAGGCGGCGGCGCTGGCCTTCAGGCGGCGCGTCAGGAACGAGGCGGCGGCGCGCATGGTGATGGCTCTGCTCTGCGTTTCGTGCTCTTCCCGTGTGAAGCTTGCTTGCTCGTAATGCTGGCCGTTGACTGGAACCAGCGGCCCCTTCCTGTGCGGTCGAGGTCTTTTCAGCCAATGAAACATTGGTATATGTTATTATAAGCATATTACTGGATAATATGTTTGGTTTAACATCGATTTATAGGTTTTGATTGGTGGGAAATGGAGGCATTCGGGAGATCCGCTTGCCAATTTTGAGGAGGGGGAAGGAACAGCGAGGAGGATAAAACCTGCTGTGTAGAATAATACTCATATATTCTGTAAGAGAGGATAGACTCGACCACCCACTTTTGAGCTGACTGACAAACAGCTCGTTCAATAAGCCGAGTACAATGCCAGGTGGATATGCCGCCGCAACGTCCGCGTCCGCGCGACTCGATCGCTTCACGACGCGGTGTCGCCTACCCGCGAGTCGCATCCGTGCGCGTCCGCAGTACATGAGTCAGTACGTGGTGGTGCGCGCCAGTGACCTCACTGACAGCACTACCAGCAGCAACAAGAGAGATCGCGAGACGCTTTTCATCTGCCGAGCGGCATTGGCGCAGGACGCCAATGGCGGCGATGGTAGCTTCCATGGTCCGCTGAGTATTGACGATTGCGTGCAGTTAACTACGCGGACGTCTTTGTATCGAGATCTTGGTGGTGCTGACGTTGGATTCGCTGGAGATGCAGAGTACAGCGGTGTGCAGTGGATCCCAAGCACCAAGATGCGCAATGCCGTAGCAGTCACACTGGAGGTATTCGAGAGAAATCAGCGGGGTGATAACAACGACGGCAGTTCCACCAAGGGCAGGGAAGAGCGTAAGCAGGTGCAGGAGTGGCTCCGGAACTATGAGTACCGACAGATGCTGCAAGAGACGCTGCAGCACCATTTCCTACTCTGTCGCAACGCGGTTGTGCAGCTCCCAGTGCCAAGCGGTGGTGGCAGTTCAGGTGATCGAGTGGTCGAGTTCCGAGTCATGTCGGTGTATCCAGAAGAAGAATTTGTGCGTGTGACGCCAAACACCAGAGTCACTTTATCAGTCAGTTTTGATACCGACGAAGAGGGCGACACCATTGACTTGACAGTGCAGCACTCTTTAGCTTTGAAAACCGGTGATAGCAGCAAAAGCAAGGAGGTTCCAAAGATCGGAGGCCTCGAGAAAGAGCAGGCGGCGCTACGTGATATGATCTTGCTCCCCGTGGAGAACGCAGAGCTCGGCGAGCGCTACGGGATCGAGTTTCCAAAAGGGTTGTTGTTATGCGGGCCGCCAGGAGTCGGCAAAACGCTGCTAGTACGCGCAGTTGTGCACCACTGCAGCACTGTGGTCCCGCTCCAGCTCAAGATCATCAACGGCGCAGAGATCATGACGAGCGGCGTTGGTGATGCGGAGACTGCACTTCGCAAGATCTTCGCGGACGCTTCCGAGTTTGCGCGACGGACGAAAGGCGCCGGCGTGATCTTCATCGACGAGCTCGACACGCTCTGTCCGAAACGCGAAGCGAGCGCTGCAACCGCGCACAGTCGTGTGGTCGCACAGTTGCTGACTTTGCTCGACGGCGTGGACAAGCAAGCACGCGACCACGTGGTCGTCGTTGGTGCGACGAACCTGCCGAACTCGATTGACGCAGCACTGCGTCGCCCTGGACGCTTTGACCGCGAGCTGTTCATTGCGCCACCAAGCACCGAAGCGCGGAAGATGATCTTCCAGGTGAACATGCAGGACATGCCGATCTGTATTAGCACTGCCAGCAGCAACAGGGGCTCTGAAGACAGCACGGAGATGAGGAAATCGGCTTTCTTCAGCACGTTGGCATGCAAATCGATCGGCTACGTTGGCGCCGACATCGCCGCGCTTTGTCGCGAAGCGCTCGCGGTCGCAACCACGCGCCAGTTTGTGGAGATGGCGCGAGACAAAGAGCTTGACGAGTGGTGGACCGAATGGAAGCGCCAGGGTAGCAAACCGCTCTACAACGCCAGCTTCTCGGCCGTGATCGCGGGAAACGCGTGGACCGCGAACCCGATCGCAATCCCATTGTGGTTTCTCGCCAAGCAGCTGAATCGAAATCAACAGGGTGGCATTGTTGATGACAGTGACAAGACTGCGAGCTACTTCTCGTTCCTATTGAAGAAGGAAGAACAAGACAAGCAAGATGAAGGTACTACTTGGAGCATTGATACTGAGAGTGAACTGCAGTACGCAGTGCTGGACCCCAGCCACCTGGGCAACACCAATAAGGTTAGAGAACCGGTTTTCGAAGTGATGATGGCAGACTTCGAGCAAGCCATGCAGGTGGTTGTGGCATCCTCGCTTCGTGGCGCGGTCGGCTTTTCGTACGTACTTCCTCGGGGATTATTGTGGTCGACGCTTCACCATTGCAACCTTGGGTATTGGCTAACTTCCATTCTTTTTCTATTGCTCATTTGATCTTATCACAGCAAGGACTTTGAGCGCCTAGGTTGGGACGCCATCGGCGGTCAGGATGATACGAAGCTCGCGCTGCAACAAGCGCTCGAGTGGCCAATCAAGTTCCCGCAGACGTTCACGCGTCTCGGCGTCAAGGTGCGTCTCTGTTGTTAGTCCCAACAACTTTGTACACTTGGTTGTGGAATCATGATTTTTATACATTGTGTTGTGTGTGCGTTCGATAGCCGCCTCGAGGCATCCTGCTCTACGGCCCTCCAGGCTGCAGCAAGAGCACGATCGTGCGCGCGGCGGCCCATTCCAGCGGTGCGACGTTCCTCACGATTTCCGCGGCGAAAGTGTTTTCTCCATTCTTCGGAGACGCGGAGGCAGCGGTGCGCCAAGTGTTTCGCGATGCGAGGGCCGCGTTGCCCGCGATCATCTTCTTTGACGAGATCGACGTGCTGGTGGCTAAGCGCCAGTTTGACGGCTCGAGTGACTCGAGCTCCGGTTCGAGCTCCGCGATGCGCGTGATGTCCACGATGCTCAACGAGATGGACGGCGTCGAGTCCGCGGATGGACTGCTGGTGATCGGCGCTACGAACCGACCAGATTGCATCGACGCGGCGCTGTTGCGACCCGGACGCTTTGACCGCATCTTGTACGTGGACTTGCCCACGGAAAGGGATCGTCTCAAGATCCTGCAGATCCACTCCAAGCCCATGCAGCTTGCAAATGACGTCAACTTGGCTGCGATCGCTGCGAAGGCCCAGTTTTTCAGTGGTGCAGAGCTCGAGGTACGTTTGAATGATGACTGTATGGCTTCTCTAATGAGCTGCTCGTTACTCTGACCTCTCACTGAACTAATGTGAACTGTTGCTGCGGGGTTTGTTTGTTTGTATGGAATGTAGAATGTCTGCCGAGAAGCTGCGCTCCACTCGTTGCGCGAGTCGATCTTTGCTGAGACGGTGCAAATGCGTCACTTTGAAGACGCGCTCGAGGGGATCACGCCAGGCTCGTCGCCGCACTCGCTGCGTCAGTATCACGAGTTTGCAGAGAAAATGGGACATCTTTCGTAAACGACAATGCATCGAGCGTCCACATATTATGGATCGACTTAGGTCTATATCAAATAGACACAGCGATACAAGAAACCTGTTATAAATTGCGTCCACATTGTGGAGACAGGCGAGACAACCAAGAGCACAAGGGCGGACACTCTCCAGGCTTCTCTTGTCTTCATTGCATTCACTCATCAAACGTCACTGATTGCTGTTACTCCCACATCTCAAAGCTTAGTAACTACTGGAGCTTCTCACCCACCCATCCCTTGCGGACTTACAGGTACTCGCCGCCGTCGATGAACTGCACCTTGTGCTGCAACGCGATGCCGTCCGCCTGAACGCCTGCCGCCTCCATCTTGTCTACGACGTCAAAGCCGTCGACGACTTCACCAAAGACCACGTGGTGGCCGTTCAGGTGCGGCGCCGGGCCGAGCATGAAGCAGAACTGGCTGCCGTTCGTGTTCGGACCCGAATTCGCCATCTGCAAAATGTATCGTTTCGAATGCGTGAGGCGAAGTCCGTTTGGCTCGTCGTCAAACTTGTTTCCGTATATGCTGCGTCCACCGTAGCCCTTGCCAGTCGTGAAGTCGCCGCACTGCACGATGAAGCCCTTAAGGATGCGGTGGCAGACGCTGTTTTTGAACGAGTAGTCCGGGCCCTTCTCGCCCGTCGTGAGTACGCGGAAGTTCTCGGCCGTCTTTGGCACCATGTCGGTGTACAACTGCGGCCAAGTATTGACAAGCACACATACAAGCACATACAGTGAGTTACAACATCGTAACACCAGCAAATAACTCCCATGATGTGTGTATGTGTATAGATTCCTTACCTCGGCGGTGACGCGACCAATATACACGTCGTCGATCGCGACGTCGAGCCACACGTACTGGCGGTCCGGGTTGCGGATCCACTTGTGCTCGGGCTGTTTGGGCGTCGGTGCCTGCGTGGCTCTGGCTTCCACTTGTTCTTCAGCTTCCGCTTCAGGCTCGTCATTCGCAGCGAGCGCTTCAGCCGCGTTCTGCTGCTCGTGCGCCGCCTGGAAGCCGCCGCCGCCGCCGTTGTGCACGACCGCGCCGGGCGAGCTCGAGATCGAGAAGAACATGTTCACGACCGCAAAGTAGGAGACGAACACGAGCGCCATGCCCACGAGGATGATCTTACGCGTGTCGAAGCGCCGCTCGTTGCGGCCGCGGCCCATTCCGCCCCCGCCTCCTCCATTACGCGGCAGCATCTTCAACTGGTCTGTTGGTCTGTTTCAAAATGTGAACACGACACGCGGTTAAAGCAGTTCAAATCGTACTTTAACGAGATAATTCAGTACTATGCACGAATCCGCACTTTCGGAAAGTGAATCTGCAAAGCCGCACTTACCAATATCGCACTTTAAATATCTTGTATAGTATAGTATTTTAAAAATCGTACTTACAGACAATGGACATGGCTGCATCAGCGTAATCAGACAAATGACACCCCCCATGCTTTACATGCAGCAGGTGATGGCAATATGGGGAGAGGAATAGAAAGCAGCATGTTTGCTTCTTGTCACGAACAGCAGCACCAGCAATGTTTTGTCATGAATCGCGTGTGGAAGAAGCCTTTACCACGCAGACGAGCGGCAAAGTTGTCGCACTAAGTGAGGACACATACTCTGCCGCTCGTCTCCGGCCGGTTGTCCGTCCTTTCTTTCAGAAGCTGCGTCTCTGTGAGCCAATTATTCCCCAATCGCTCCATTCTTCAGTTTCGCACGTTCTGCCCAGAGCTCTCAGCCGACCAAGCGTGTGTCGAACTACACAGCACACACTGTCAAGAGTACAGCGCCATGGGCTTTCACATCCCAGATTCGCCACCTCGCCGACTCAACACCAGCGTCAGCGTCAGCGCAGCCAGTCAGACGACTCCAACAACAGCTTCTGACTCAGTCGCAGACGCAAACGCTACTGCCGTGCAGTTCAGCGAGCGCTTCTCGTCGCGCCGCATCGTGCGCCGCCGCAACGCGATCATCCCGACGCTCTCAATCGACGTCATCGGGTCGCCACGCTCGCCGTTCATCTGCCTTTCGCGCGACAGCCGCCTCACACTCTCTCGGCAGCACGAGCAAGCTCAGCAGACGTTTGACATGAACTTCTCAGCCACCAATGATGGCGAGAGCAACAGAGGAAGCAGAGGGAGCGCAAAGAGCGCGCCGGGCATTCGACGCCGCTCCGACCAGCGCGACGACAACAATACAGAAGCCTTCTATTTCGCGTCTCTAAATACGCGTGACGCGCCATAGACGCAAGTAGAAAAAAAGTAGAAAGTCGGAATAGTACTCGGTGATGCCAGTCAGGTCGTCGCTGTGTTGAGTGAGTTTGATCAGACGTTGCAAAGCAGTTTTGATAGACGAACGAACAAGTGAGTGAATGAATAAGGCTCTTCAATCTACACACCCATGGTATCTTATTAACCGCTCGTGTGCACTAGTGTAGTAGCACTGCTGCTATGTATTGCGTAGAGTTGTAGACGAGCGCGCCATTTAGCACTCACTGCCACACGAAATGCTTCATGTTCAATGGCTCATTCGCCATTATTTATGTATGATCCGTGTGGTGATTACAAAAATGCAAACACGAAATTGCGCGCCAACGAACACTTTCAAACCTTACCGTCAGCTTCAAAACCGATTCAAAAATTGTATACAATCACTGCTGTTTGTACACTCTCTTTTGAGCAGTAGGGTTGCTTTCCCTCTTGAAATCGAATCTAGCGCAGTAGTACCGGATTAGAGAGGGTCTACGCGCTTCCTAAACCACGGCTGCCCCCAGCCAAAAAGCCGAATTTGAGCCTCTGGTGATCGCCTCATGAGCTCCTCCAGCGCAGCGACGGCGACGGCAGCGGCGACTGCGGGCGGGACCACCGGCGTGTCTAGCTGCACGGCCGACCGCCTCGCGCTCTTCATGCAGCGCCACGCGCTCTCAGAGGCCAAGGTGGCGCAACAGCTCGCGTGGACTGACGACAAGCTGCGCGAGTTCCTCGCACCGGAAAACCGCAAGCAGAAAGTCGCGCTCGATGTACGTACGCGTTCATGATTCATGGGGCGTTCGGCGCTGTAGTGTGTGTGTTTGTGTATCTGTATGTCTGTGTGCGGTTAGAGTGGGTATGTGAGCTCAAGGCTGAGCTTCAGCTTGTATGTATCTATCTGTATGCGGGGATGGGTCGGTCCGCTTAAAGCTCTTTCGTTTTGCATGTCATCGGTCTGTATGGACAAACGAGCGAGCCGGTGTGCGAGTGCGGTGTGCTGTGATATATGATAGGTACTGATGGCGTGTCTTACTACCCTCCAAGGCGGGTTTGTGACGTGAACAAGTTGATTAACAAGCTCGTGTGTCTGGATTTTGATTCCTGCAGCGAGCGGACGCGGCGGTAGAGAACTTCCTGGCGCGCTTCCAGATCTCGCTCGCTCGCCAGGTAGTCTCGAATGCGGCGGCCAAGCCGCTCGCCCCCATCGCGAGCACCGCGCGGAGAACCTCGACGCCCACGCAGGTGAGTATTCAGTAAGCGCATACATGTTGCTGTGCATCCTAATGGTACTCACCCCACTTTGCTATTCTCTCTCTCGCCCTTTCTAATGTTGCTCAGTTTCCTCGACATTCTAGTGACCGCAAGAGCGTCATCTCTAGCGAGCCAACGTCACACTCGAGTAGCTCGAATGCCCACAACCACCTCTCTTCGTCTTCCTCTCCACCTAACAATCGAAAGCGGAAGCGACGGATCGAGTCCAAGCAGCTCTCGACTGAGGTGGTCGTGCCTGCGCGCGTGAAGGCGTCGAGCGACATGATGTGTCCGATCCGCATTGACGTCGATGTGAACGGCACACGGTATCAGGACACGATCCTGCTCAACGCGTACGTGGACATGCTTGTCGTACAGCCTCTCGGTTTTGTTACTGTGCTGACTTTGTTGTGCGTTTGTTTGGTATCATGTAGCGCGTCTTCCACTCTTTCTCCTGAAGCAATCGCTGCGCAGATTGCGCTGGACGAGCGCTTTTGCGAGTCGGTGAAGGACGCCATCGCCGAGTCGATTCGCCGTCAACTGACCACATTCACGTCGTTCATCGGCGCCGACCTCAGTGTCCCTGAGAGCTTACATCCGATCCATCTCGACCTGATTATCGACGGTCTAGCGGTGAGTTTAGTCCTATTTGTGTCTCTTCACGGCTTCTTTTTACCATGATAGGCAGTTTGGGGCACGAATGTTCTAAACATTATGGCTTTGTTTGTGATCGGCTCACTATGTATGTGAACAGTTGCGTGACCAGTTTGAGTGGGATATCAGCAGCGAGTTCTCCGACGTCCAGGCGTTCGCAAGCACGGTGCGAAAGAGATTTCAGCCAATTCTAATCTCACAACGTTGTTAGAGTGACCAAAGACTCACTCCTCTCTTTCTCTATCTCTTTTTGTCATGTCTATAGCTCTGTGCAGATCTGAACCTGCCTGCGCCGTTTGAGTGCGCGATCGTCTTCTCCATATGCGAACAAGTATCGGCGTATCGACGGGCGATCTACGCGCATCGGTGGATAGGAAATGATCCGACGCGAGGCAAACTCGCGTCTCGAACAGCGACGGCGCCGAGCGGCTACATCGACGTGCTGCCGCCAGTCGACAACGTCTTCCGGGACGACGAGGAAGCTAGTACGTTTTGCTTCTTTGCTGTTCTTTGGATATGTAAATGGTGTGGGAGCACTGATTTGTGAACTGTTTGCCTGGCTTTGATAGAACTCTGGCAGCCTGCGCTGAGCGAACTCACGAAAGAAGAGCAGCAGTTTGTGTCATCGCGACTCGCTGCAGCTCAGCGGTAAGCATTTTAGCGACAAATTGACTGCTGCAAACCCTGCAATGAAGGAAGTATGGGTATGCTAATAATGATGGCTCTTTGGCTTCTGCCTTTTAGTCCGATGTCTACGAAGAAGCCCCACTTTTCACGACCACACTCAAAATCAAACGGTCATCACGCACCCAAGCGTCCTCTTAAAAAGGTTCGACTTTCTCTAACTGCTCAGTATTATGGACGCCTTCAACGGCTTGCTAACACTGTCTTGTTGGGATGATGGATGTAGGAATTCAAGATGCCTCGGCCGCTCAACCCCTTCATCATGTACTGCCAGGTGCAGAAAGATGCGATCAACAAGCTCAAGCCGAGACGATCTGCGTCTGAGACGAGAAAAATCATGGGCGACATGTGGCGCAAGATGATGGACGAGGTATGCCGCTCTTCTCCTGAATGTGGTTGAACCATTTTCGGTCCATCATGATACGAAGGTTTCACACCTACCATTGTTTTCTTGTAGGAAAAAGAGTACTACTCGCAGCTCGCCGAGGTGGAGAACGAAAAGCGGCGCCGCGAGCACATTTTTGAATTGCGCGACCGGGCGATTGTCGAGTGGGAAGAAGAGGAGGCGCGAAGAAAGGGATTACTGGGCTCGAGCGCGCTCGACAATTCCACGGAGCATACGCGCAGCGTGCTTCTTGCGGTACGGTGTGGTATTTGGTCAACACTCTGGTTCAGGCTAGCCTAATCTAACTAATTCGTCTGGTATTCTTCTGTGATGGTGTAGAATTATATGAACGAGCGCCACGAAGTCGACCAGAATAGAGAGGCCTTACTTGCTGACGACGACGCAGAGGAGGGCGAATAGACGATATAGAACAACAGCAGCCGAGCCCCACTCACTACCTGGACAGCACCTGCGCAGAGAACACCTGGACAAATGACAGACCATTTTATCATCACGTAATAGATGGGAAAGCATTTGCCACCACACGCAGACTCACATGCCCAGAAAGACAACCAAAACAATCAAAATCAAAACCAAGCCAATCGGAGTGAATTTTAACGTTTGACATCCCTGTGTATTGGTGGGGTTTACTCATAAATCTCAATGCCGGATGCCTCAAAGATCTCGTTGCGGAGTAGCTCCATGAGCTCCGTGCCATCGCGCGTGTTGAGCCACGTGCCCGTCTCCGCGTCGTACTCGTAGCGACGAGGTCCACTGTAGAAGCAAAGAGTAAGCAGCAAGACATCCAGCCTCTTGATCAGTCCACTGAGTAACATTCAAAGCAACTTGGAGAGCGTAGTGTAGTCACCTGATCGGCGACGACCACCAGAGCTGGCGGTTCGGGATCTGGCGGTTGATCACCCACGTGCCGTCTTCGCCAAGATCGATCTTTAGCACTCCTTGCTGGTAAACCACACGCACAGAGAGGACACCTAGCATTAGACACTGGGACAACTGGTGCACCACGCTAAGCATGCCGCCAAACACATAAACAGCGGCACAACGTACCGAGAGCGAGATATCGGACTCTTCGAGCATCTCTTCGACGCCGTCGAGCCACGACATGATGTCGTGCAGTGCCGTGTCCGCGAGCTCCAGGAAGCGGTTCTCCTCCACAGCGTCCAGCGGCGCCGCGCCATTGCCATTGCCGTTGCTGTTGTCACTGCTCGGCGATGCATCATTGCCAGTCGAGAACGCTCGCTGCGACAAGAGGCACGATCGCAGCGCGGACGTCGGTGCGAGAAGCACCTGCGCAGCCGTGAATGGGGAGACAGCAGTAGTAACGCTGCGCTGGGACTTGGTAGCCGTAGCCATGCTGGTCTGGAGCGCTCGACGAGCCGCGCGGCGCATTGGAGCGAGCATCGTGCTAGCTTTATCTGGGCTGCTTCTTACCTTTTTGTATGGACGCAAGTCTCGTTTTGTTTTTGTGTGTGGTCAGTCGGTCTTCCAGAATCAAAAATGGGAAGCGCGTCAAATCGACTTGTATAATATTCATCCAATCGTAGGCATTTAAGAGCCTAAAATTAGCCAATTAGAGATGACTAAATGGTGATTGTCACGAAGGACAAGAGGCAAGCAATCCATGATCCCAAAGAGCTTCTTTCTATTGCCCCAACAAGCATTCGATCGTGAATATGAGCAAGAAGAAGCGCGGTGGCGCGGCGACGAGCGGCGGTTCAATGGCCAATCATCATAAAACCACAGCTTCACATGCTGCTACAGCTTCTCGTGGCGCACCTGCAGCTCCTAACACGTCGCCATCATCTATGGCTTCATCATCATCGACTAGCGGACACGGACGCAACGGCTCGTTGGATCTGGTCAATAATGATGGCGTGCTTCCGTATTACAACCAGCTCGCTGTGGACATCACGAGCACACCCTCGACGCTCGACCGCGCTCTGTGGATTCACAATGTGATTGCGGTGACGATCCTAAACGTGCTCATGTACGATGAGGTGAGTGAACGAGTGTGGTCAATAGACCTACCCGTGCTTGCTTGCCATTTATCTGCATTGCTAGCAACTGAGTGGATCTACTTGTCTTGTACAGCATGTTGGGATGACACAGCTTCTCATGCTGCTCTGGGCAGTTTTGTGGCTTGGAAGAGCGTATATCGCGACCTCCCAAGTGCCTCCGTTCGTGATTCTGGACGCAGACAGGAAGCGAGTGGTGCTCTGGCGCGTCGTCCTGGGGGTCATGGGCATTGCGGTCCACGGCCCTTTCCTGCATGTCCACGACACGCCCTCACGAGATCGACACGTCCAGCTTCTTTTGCAAATGTACGTGTGATGTAACTCTAGTAGTTCGGACCATCTTTCGTATAGGATGCTAGTACTTACCACGGTGACTCCTGTAACGATCACTCTGCTATAGCGCGTTGGTGGAGTTCATGTCTGTGGCGCTGTTCGACAAGGCGAAAACGCGAGTGACATGGCCGCAGATCTGGCTCGCAGCACTGGAAGCGTTGCTCGTCACGTCGGTCTTCTCGGTGCTCTACAACCACGTACGTATCAGCTTTTCTTTCTGCATTCCTTACATACGTAAGTGCAGTTCTCACCTTAACGAACTCCCTCATTTGTTACTTGCCTCCTATAGAAACAGGATCTGATCTACGACCGCATCGCGTTTGCGCTCACGGGGCTCAGTGTTCTCACACACACGTTCGTGCTGCTCACCGCCAAATGGGTGGTGTTCTCGCAGTCCCAGTCGCGCGAGCTGAGTGCGAACTGGAGCCAGCAGCGCGGCCACAGGCTCGTCGTGGAGCTGCGGCACGCCGTCGATCTCAACGACAATGAAGGCGAGAACGACGCAGAGCCTGTCGTCAAGCAGGTAAGTAATGTGCCTCCTGATATTGCACTTGCACTTGGCATCCATCCATCAAAGCAGTCATGGTGAATCATGTTGCTCACTGTAATTGCTGATTTCGCATTAGAAGAAGAAAGCAGCAACGAAGAGCCAACAGCCGTCGGATGATGGCTCTGAAGCTGAGTCTCTTGTCGTGACGACACCACCACCGAAAATGACGACCAAGCCGCCCTCTGTGTCAAAGACCCTGCTACAGAACGCGAGCGTCCGGATCTTCCTTCTCATGGTCGCTCAGACGTGTTTGCTGCTGCTGCAGATCGCAGTCTCCACGTTCCTGCTGCTTTCCTGGGAGATCACAAGGTTCGCCTCTTTCGTTATCAGCCATTTCGTGTGCATGTTTATTTCACTTCGTCTAACTCCAACGGTTGCTCTTATGACACCCTCCCTCCCTCCTATACCAATATGTAGTGTGCTGATGCTGAGCAGCACGCACGTGCTCTGGACGCTCCGGCAGCTCCACGAGAAGCTCATGACGCCGCTCCCACGAGCGCTTGAGACAACAAGCGCCTAAACACACTGATGGCGATAATCAATACTACACAGTACAGTCGTCACACCTGTGACGATAGTGTCGTTATCCTTGCTGTTCCTGGTTTAGGACAGAGCGCTTGGCGGCTTCGCAGCAGTCGTAGTAGCGCTGGATGGTGGCGGCGCACCGCTTCTCCTGGTAGTCGCTGCGCTGCAGACAGAACTGGATCGCGCACGCCTGCTTCTTGCAGAGCTGCTCGCAGATGTCGTCCGCACTCGCGGAGGTCTCTTCACTCGGCATTTTTGCTTGTTGGCTTCTTTGATTCTGGTCTGTTTGCGTTCTGGATGATGTTGATTCCGTACTTAAGCGCATTGTGTTGATCGCACATGGAAAATGGAGCGTGACAGTCACAATGAAATGAATATCCGTAACATACACAAAAGCAGCAGAGCCGCTCAACTATTAGTTACGAAGTAAAAAGGAAAGTGAGTAGTAAAATGCAGATATCGAATGGCTCGTGCGTTTGGGGATGACTGAGCGTTGCTTGCTTGCTACGCTGGTCCAAAGGTTCCACGAAGAACTCGATACAGCAGAATGACGCCAAATTCTTTCTCTTCCCAGGCTTACACGGCCGAGCCCGAGGCAGCTGGCGTGGCGTCTGGGGGCACGTAGTCTGGCACGCCGCGCGTGAACGACGGGTGCTTCATGATCACGTAGTAGTTGAAGTAGGCGTTCGTGAAGCCCATGAGCGACACAAGCACGCCGTAGACGCCGACCATGCCGAATGGGAAAATGGAGATCCTAGTGAAAGCCAAACAAAGAGCAACGTGAGCTTAGGATCAACTTGAAAGCAAATAAGAAAGGTTGTTTGAGTGCCAATATGGACTTACATGCTCAGGAACAAGCAGCGACCCCATGGGCTGTACATGAAGCCAAAGCTGTCACGAAGAATCGAGTCCACCGTCTGGGTTCGCAGCTCATAGCCGAGCAAGATCAACGCGAAGAAGCTGTACATAGACACACACACACGGGACGAATCATGACCATTAGTTTTCATGCGCTCGAACTATCGTATGACACAGGGTAGAGCAACATAATTTGCGCGTACATGGTGTAGATGACGGAGAGCGCGTCGGCCATGACCTTGAATGCCGAGTCCGAGTCAATGATCTGGACGATCGCGAGCGCGATCATGCAGCCAGCGAACACAAAGTTGAAGCCGCGCATGGCCGACAAGAGACCTGACACCGACGAGCCCAGGATCATCTCCTTGGTCTTGGCCTTGATCTCCTCCCACACCTCGCTGAGCGAGATCGCGTCTTCCGCAGGCACCTTGTCTGCCGCCGACGGAGGCGGAGGCGGCAGCTTCAGGTCATCCGGGTTAAGCGGCGGCAGCTTACCATACGTCACACTGTCTCAAACAGCAACACATATAAGCAACGCGCGTCAATCAACGCGCCATTCATCATTCTCAATCACGGTGTGTGCCTTTCCAGTCATCTCCAATTGCATCCATCCAATCCCAGAGACACACACAAACAGCCACATACGTATATCCACGACATACTTGTCCACTAACCCGTTTCCAGTTGGCCCCGCCGAGAGCACCGATCCCCCGAGCTGAGTGGTCGTGCCCATCGTTTGCATTTAGTGGTTGATGGGATATGAGTGTAAACGTCGCGAGCGTCCGTCTCTTGTGTGTCTTGTGTTCGCGGTCGTTCCTCTCTGCTGGAAACTGCGGCTGGTGCTGGAGTAGGAGTCAATAGAACGCGACCTGCGGAGTATGACACACATACGCATGTAGGAACGGGCGTGAGCATCAAGAGAGAGAGAGAGAGAGAGCGGACCCATTCATCTCATATTCACCTGCTTTCTCGTTTTTTCCTTTCCTTTGCTTCTGAGAAACCAACACAAGTGTGACTGAAACCCAGATGACAGCTTTCGCCCACCCTGCTCGCATACGATTTTTCATATGAAATAGTTCTGCGTCAACTCTCCCCCAGCGCATTTTACCGCGGACACCGCTTTCAAAAAAGGGCGCAAAGGTCAAAAACCGGTGCCAGTATCATACCGGTATCGGACATCGGCACTGTAGACACCCTCATTAGAGCGCCCTGCAACATTGTCGCCTCCAAAGCCCGACTTCATCGTCCAATACATCCTCCTCCATGCACAAGCTGGCGAGATAAAATGGAAATCCATGCCATTCAGTATACACACTACAGCTCCACATTCACCTTCACAAGACCGCTCTGCTTCGCAGTAATCCTTGGCGACAACCGCTGCTCCACTAACTTCAGTTAGTCCAGGCGCCAGCCACCACATCAACAGACCAAAGTCTGCGAAAGCTGCTTGACCTCCGATCGATTCAGGAGCAGCGGGATCACTGGCAATGACGCACCTCCTCCTCTGTTGCTGTTCTGGTTGCTGTTTCTTCCTCCGCTGTTCAGGGTCACGCGACTCAAGAGAAGTGCCGGACGCTCCATCTCGGGCGGCTGCCAGCCAAACACATTCTCGCCACGATCGATCGCGCTCACAACGTCCGCTCCCCATCCGTCTTCTCGCATCGTCGCGCTGATCTGCGAGCGCAGCTCACCCAAGGTCTTCAGACTCTTCGATTGCGCTAGCTTCGTTGAGATGAGCTGACCGTGCGCGGGTTCCACTGGATGCTTCAGGTTAACCAATCGAGGCATCGACATCTGCGCTTTCACCTGGTTGGAGAATTTGGCTACTTCGTTCAGAGATTGCGATAAACGGTCCGAGACAGTGGGCTGACTGAGTTGCTGTTGCTGCTGCTGCGAACGTGGCACATCAGGGCCAAGGATGCGATCCAGGCGCTCTTTTGCGAGCGTTCCGCGAACATGACGCAGGTCATTGTGCAGCTGCTCGAACGCTTTTCGGAAGGCTTCCGCGTCTCCTTGGCTCAGCGACGACGTCTTGCTGCGACTGCTTGCACTTGATGCTGCGGCACCAGCATCGCTCGACCGCTTCAATTGTTTACGGAGCTCGCGGTTCAGCGAGTCCAAGGCTGCTTTTTCCTTGTGCGACTCGTCGAGCGTAGATGCAAACTGCTCTCTCTCCTTCGTCAGCTGCCCTTCCAGTTGTGCTTTCTCGTTCGACGTCTGGTTGATCACCTCCGTAAGCCGCAGCACCTCACTCTCCAACTTTTGCGTCACAACACGGTATTGACTGTCCGAGCGCTCGAGTTCGCGAATTCGCGCCTGCAGCGCTTGGCAGACTTCGTTCAGCTCGTTCAAGCTGCCTCGCAACGATGATGCGTTCAGCAGCTCCGTGTGGATCGACTGCGCGCGGATTCGCCACTGTGGACGTCCTTCCGGTGCCTCCTCGCTGTTGCGGTCGCGAGAGCGAGCAGCCACGGCGTCCGTAAACGCTCCACGACACACGGACTTGAACAGCGAGCTGATCTTCTCCTTCAATGACGAGATCAAGCTAATAAGCGAGTCCTGGGACAAAGACACCAGCTCGTCAACAGATCCTTCTTGGAGACGACCAAACGAGAGCTGATCTTCCAGCATGATCCAGATACTCTGGCTCTCGGATGCGTACGCGTGGATCAGTTCCACGACATCTCCGCCCACAGCCACCACGCCATCCAAGTCCTCGTCAGATGGTGCGAGGTCGATCTCTGCTCGGCGGTAAAAGTGCTGGCAGATCGTGATCACGAGCGACATTTCCTCGATCAGTTTGTCAACCACAGGGAGCAACTTTGTGCGCAATTCTTCGCGAGCCTCGTTCTCTGGACTCATGAGGAAGAGTCGCACCGAGCGAGCGAACGTGATCATGACCGCCAAAGAGAACGACATAGAGAGCACGCTCTTACGTGCGTGGAGCTTGACCACCGCGCAGCGAAGTGGGAATCCCTCCGCCGCAGAAACGGCTGCTACCGAGGATGATCGGCTGCTGCGCCATTCGTCCAGCGTCGCCACGAGCCGTTCGTACGCTGTCGCTTCGCCCGCACGAGACGAAAGCAGCGTGCCATCCGCAAACGCTGCAACACCGCTGTCGAGCGCAGACTCGAGAACTCCGACGTACGGCGTATCGAGGTGCGTGCAGCCTTGCACGAACTCTTCCTCAGTCGTCAAGTGGCACTCGAGCATGAAGAGGTCTTCTTTGGCTTGACATGACACCGCAGCTAGCTTCTCGCCTAAAAGCAGTTGCTGGATCGACCGAGCAGAATCCAGCAAGTTGAGACTACTGCCGCCTTCTTTCGCGTCCTGTTGAAGCACCAGATCGAGATCCTTTCGCAAATACTGAACCAGAATGTCAGCCTTGCCAGCAATCCGACCTAAACGAAGGCGGACACGAAGCATCTTCTGGTCCATCTCGGACAGAATCGAGTTCGGAATGATCGCCCGGAAAAACGAGTTCTCCAGATTTGCTTGTTCCGCATTGATTTTCTGCTTTGCAGCCTCGGCTTCGTGCTCCCGCGCAGCAGCCGCGAGCGCGCGAAGGCTCATGGTTTGGTTCAGCGCAGAGTGAGTCGTTCCCTTCAACGTCTCCAGCTCACCGGTTTCAACGCGAAGCTGGGCCTTCAACTGATTGATCTCCTCTCGGTGGGCCTGCGCGAGATCTCGGAAGCGCGCGATCGTTCGGTCCTTGTCTTCAATCACCGTCTTCTGATCCACCAGCCCCTGTTTCGCTTCCTGCAAACCCACACGCTGCGATTCGATCTCAGCTCGGAGCTCGTCTTCGTATTCGGCGTGCTGATGCTCCATCTCTTCTGCCATTTCCTTCAAGGACTCGAGCGAGATCACAGTCGCTTCCAGGTCAGCCACTTTCTCTCCGAGCGACAAATTCTTCTCGGTCAGGTCTTCCACCATACTCTCGTACGCGTTCGCGATGTCCAACAGCTCCTTCAGCTCTTCCACCTCCGACTCCAACTTGAGCCGCTTCGTAGTCTATCAAGACAAACAAGAGAATACCACAACTACGCATTAGCACAATCCTTCATGATGCATACACATGCACAGCAAATGTACTCACCAACTGCTCCACTTCCTCTCGCAACGCAATCAGTTCCGTATGCTCGCGCTGGAATTGTCGAAGCTTCTTGTTTAGCTCGGCTTTCTCTTCCGAAGATCTTTCGTGGAGCGCCTTTACAGCAGATCGCAATTTCCGGTTCTCTTCCGCCAGCTCATCCGATGAGATCGTGCCCTCCGGGTGCTCGGGAGCAGCAGTCGCGAGCGCCATTGACGTCTTGAGCTTCTCGATCTCAGCCATGCACTCCTCCACACGTTCTTCCGCGATCTCCTTATCCATCTCGAGCGTTTCCTTCTCGAGAGTCATCATCTCGACCATTTCCTGGAACTCAGCAATCTGCGCCTCGAGCGTCTCAACCTTGCGAGCCCCCGTGCTTTGCTTCGCGACAGCAAGCGCCACTTCCTCTACTTTCTTCTGCTCGGCAGCTGTAAACTGGGCGATTCGGAGCTTCTGCTGCGCGATTTCAGCCTCCAGGGACTTGATTTCCGACGCCTGTGTCGCGTTCTCGAGACGCAGTTCGTCAGCTTGCTCTTCATGGTCGATCTGGACCTGCGCGATGTGATCTTCCAGCTCAGCGCGGACGTTTCGCACATGCTCTTCGGCTTCGTGTCTCACTGCTTCGATCTTCTCCAGCAGCTCTGCTTCCTTGGCTGCAGCTAAATCCACGCTCTCGTCCACTTCCATGGGCTCCTCAGCCTGCGCTTCTTCTTTTTCTTTGCTCTCATCCATATCCGCGTCTCCTGCTTCTGCTTTAGCATCCCGCGCCGCATTTCGCATCACCGTGAGGCTCTGCTTCAGCTGCTCGACATTTCGGTTCTTCTGCTCCAGCTCCTCTTCAAGTTTTGCGATCTTCGCCTTCGCGTCCGCGAGTTGTTCGTCAGTCGCAGTCGACGCTGTCATCACAACTGGCGCACGCGAAATCGATGAACGTCGAGCGCCGGCATCTAGCGACATGCGCGACGAGCTTGCAGCGGCAGTCGTGGCAGCGGAAGCCGGCTTCCTGACCGCTGTAGAGGCAATCCCGCCGCTATTGCTCGCGCTCCCAAAGCTGCCATGAGCAGTCACGTTCGTCGGCGTTGAGCTTGAGCTGCTCGGCGGAGTCACTATCGATGAAGAGCGAGAAAATGCCCCCGACGAAGCAGTGGTGCGCGTTCCTGAAGTTGGTGCTGATGCGGGCGGGCGCAGTTGGGACGATGTCGTCGTCGTGCCGACCCCCGACGCGCGGCGATCACGCAGCTGCTGCAGACGACTCGCAGTCGTCCCGATGCTCACCCGCGCGCTTGCTGACGCCGACTCCCCGCCTGGTCGAGAAAGCACCGCCTTGATCTAAACACACAGCAAACAACCGCATCAATCGCGATTAATAGGCGATATTAATCAGCATCCTTACCCACATTGTGGGGCGTATACATATACATACACATACACACACACGCTCACATATACAGCCAGCAGTCTGTTTTCTCACCTGCGACTTCTTACAGAAGAGTCCGTAGTTCGGCGCGCATGTGAAGTAGACACGGCCATTGAGCTCGCCGTTGTTCTTGCCCTCGGGTTTGTCCAGCTCGATACCAACCCACTCGCCCTGCGCGAAGTCGGTCTCTCCCACGAAACGCACGACGCCGGACTTGCCGATCGCGTACGATACGACGCAGCCAACCTCGATCTCCATCAAGCGCCTTCAACCAGCAACAGCAAGCAGCCGGAAGGTTCAATCACAGCGCTTTCTATGGGAAAATGGATCTGTCTGTCAGGTTCTTCAATTGCACAACGCCCTCTTGTTTTTCTCCTCAAAAAGGGCGCTCTAATGAGGATATGTACAGTGCTATTGTAGTGCATGGACGCCCTATTTTGGTGACTCTTGATATTGAGCTCGCATCAACAGGTCGAGCTCGCATTTTAGAGCTATCACCACTGATGCGCACCATGAGCTTATAGCCGTCGTCGTCTATGATCATGACACTGATCTGTGATCGCACCAGCTTTTGCTTGCGATTCTTTCGACATGCGGATGATTTTGAGTGGCGTCTCGCCGTTGTGTAGTGATCGCCACACAACACTGGAAATCCAAGGCTGGCGTCAATCGGAACGTATGTTTCGCACCGCTTCGATTGTCAACACTCAGTGTCCAACTGGGTCAGTCCTTCGTAAAGTTCCTGGGTCTTGCATCAGCAACATAAATCATCACGCTCGAGCTGTCGCTCTCGAGCAGCTTGGTCTGGAACGCGTCGTCCTAGTACCCGAACTTCCCTCGCAAACCTCGGTTTGCATCGCATCTGTACGACTTGGTCCACCTAGAGCACCCGGGAAGGTTAGGAGCACCCGTGATCGACTAATCAAGCGTAGCACAGCACTGCACTGTAGCACTCATTAGAAAAGCCACGTGGGGATATATTGACAGACACGTCATGTTTGTTGTTGATCATTTGATAATTAGCATTGCGTTAGAGCACAGGAATGGGTGGGTGGGCGGGCAAGCGCTCATGAAAACTGACAGTTGTCTACAGCTGTTTCTCGACGGTCGAAACGGCACAGTACAGCACAGCGTAATGTACGCCGCGTGACTTGCTCTACTTACTCGACTCTTCCAGCATCTTCTTGAGCGCGGCGTTCTGCTGCTGCACGTACTTGCCCGACGAGCCAGCGGCGTGTCGAATCTTGTCCTCCTATATACGCATATATCATTCGAGGTTAGTCACGCACAACAGCGCACTTCTATGCTAACAGCTCTGTGGCTCTCCAACTGTAGCGCATGAGCTGAGCATGTGCAAGAATACAAGCAAGCGCACCTCGAGCTGGAAGTTGGTCTCTGCCTTGCGCTCCGCCCATTTCATGACGAAGTAGCCGCAGACGACGGGGATGGAGAAGTAGACGACGCCCATGAAGCGTTGGCCCGTGGCGGAGAGCGGGATGCGCGTGTTGTGGATCTTCTTCTTGAGGCGCTCGTGGCGCTCGCTCAGGCTGCGCAGGAACTCCATCTTCTTGGTCAAGCGGAGGCTTTCTTTCACTGCGTGTCAATGAAAAACCACCAAGCAAGCGCATTCAGAATCACAACGTTGGTGGGAGAGTACCGTAGTGGTCAAAAGCCATTGTTGACCTTGCATGCAGAAATCCACAAGTGATGTTGCGCGAAGGTACAACAATCCCTTCGCTCGCTTCGTGTTGGGTACCGTAACGACAGAACTGCAAGCGAGCCAGAAAGCAGCAGCAGGCCAGTTCTCCACAGTCAGCAGCAGCTCACTTCACGCGCTCGCTCGCCTCACTCGCCATGGCCACCGCCACCGCGCCTCCACCTTCCGCCTCCTCCGTGCTGGCCAAGCGCACGACGCTCAAGCCCTTCGGTGCGTTGTCTTCGCTACTGCTGCTAAGTTCTTCGCATGTGGGTTTGCAGAGCTCGTGACTGATCATACTGATGACATAATGCACACACACACACACACAGGCGCGCTGGAAAACCTGTCGGCGTCCTGCCCGTGGGCGATCTTCCCGCGCAAGAAGCTTGACGTGACGTACCGCGACGTCGCCGCGGGGCTGCAGTCGTGCCTCACGCTGCGCGAGCACCAGCGCGACGAGTACGAGCGCAAGCTCACGCACCACTGGGACCCCACGGGTCACTCCATGGTCACACTCTCCATTCGGTACGAACCATTGCGTACATACAGTACATTGAATACATATCTCGCATGCAGCACTCTCCGACTTGAACCCTCACGCACATAGTGCTGCTCTCTCAATGCAAATGTGTGTTGCTACTGAACAGCACGGGCTTTGATCTGCTGCTCCAGACGCTCAAGCTGCCCAAGGGAAGCGAGATCCTCTGCAGTGCGATCACGATCCCCGATATGCTCTACCTCGTGCGCTACCACGGATTAGTGGCGGTGCCTGTGGACCTGAACCCCGAGACGCTGTCCGTCGACATAGACGCTCTTAAGCGCTCGGTCACCAAGAACACGCGCGCGGTCCTGATTGCGCACATTTTTGGCTCGCGCTTCTCGCTTGATCCTGTACTAGAGTTTGCCGATGAGCACGATCTCATGGTCATTGAGGTGTGTGCCTATCGGATTCTGGTCATTGCGTTATATGTGAGTACTTACACACCATTCCTTCTACCCTCTGTATGGACCAATAGGACTGCGCACAGGCGTTTGCCGGCATGGAGTACACGGGCGAGCGCCGCGCGGACGTGTCGATGTTCAGTTTTGGCACGATCAAGACTGCGACGTCATTCGGCGGTGGACTGATCCGCGTGAAAAACCCGGTGATCCTTGAAGAGATGAAGCGCCGAGAGAAGCGGTACCCGGCGAGAACGAACGTGTTCTTTTTCAAAAGGCTGCTCAAATACGGCTTCTTCCACGGCGTGACCACGCCCGCTGTCTACGGACTCTTTCTGCACACCTGTAAAGCTGTGGGGGTGAACCACGACCAAGTGATCACGTCTGCGATCCGCGGCTTCAGCGGCGGCGAGCTGGTCTCGCTGCTCCAGTTCCGTCCTTCGATGGCACTACTCGGTCTGCTGTACCACCGACTTTCGACGGTCGACGACCCATACATCAACCTGCGAAAGTGCGTTGTTGCCTGCTTGGATAAACTCGGCTGCGTTCCTTCCTCCTCATTAACTTAAATGTTCTTTCTTGCACTCTGTAGACTGAAGAGCGAGCAGCTTCGTGACGCAATCAGCAAAATTCCAAACGTCCAGGTAAGAAAGAAGAGTGTGTGTTTGAGTGTTACCGGCACGGATTCGTTCTCATTTACAATCGATCGTCGAAGCACTGACTACTTGTGTGGATCAGATCCCTGCGAACAATGCGGAGGAGCACTACTACTGGCTATTCCCCGTCGTTGTGCCGTCGCCGAAAGATGTCGTCAAGTACATGAACGACAAGGTTTGTTGCACCGTTGCATAGTATCGCCTGGTGACGGATGGCTCTTGTACATATTCACGTGCTTTCTTGACGGTTTGATTTTGTGACTGCGAACAGGGCTTCGATGTCACGTCCGGTGCGACACAGCTGGCTTACGTCCCAAGGTGAGCAAAGGCATTGCTCTCAATGATGCTTAGTACCATGCGTGGAACTGCTGACATTGCTGCCTGCTTGTCTTTCCAGTCCCCACGGAGTGGAGCACGACCCCAAGTATGCAAAGTTCGTCATGACACAGTATGTCCTGATTTGCGCATATCCAACACAATTGTAGCATGATAGAGGTGTGTTGCTAAGATTGCTTTTATTACCTATCACCTGTAGCCTCGTGTACCTGCCTGTGACCGCAGAAACGCCAGAGTGGGCGTTGAAGAAGATGGTCGAGTGCTTCAAAACAGCGGTCAACTCCTCGCGACTCTAAGGTTGTGAGAGTGACCTTCCGCTCGTTTGAC
The DNA here is from genome assembly GCA_038051095.1 of Globisporangium irregulare. Lineage (NCBI taxonomy): Eukaryota > Oomycota > Peronosporomycetes > Pythiales > Pythiaceae > Globisporangium > Globisporangium irregulare. The sequence goes on from JALBZZ010000204.1 coordinate 45,657, forward strand.
GAATCTACAAACACAGCAGACTGGCACGAAGAGGGCGAGCGGAAGGTGAGGACCATTATTACTTGGCTTGTAAGCGGTGCTGTGGAGCTCATGCGTGTAATGATCGACGACTCAACGCTGCGTAGCTCTTGGGCGGAAAGTGTGCAATTGGCGACAAATTGCTGCTGACCATCATTCTTCCGATCTGCACATGCATTCATTCGATCAGCGAAAAATTGGGCAAGAATCGGACTGCATTGCACTATTTTCAGTACACGAATACCTCAATTCTTCTTTTATCAGTACAATGCTGCTTTTGAAGAAATTTAATGATACAATCACTTCTGTTTGTACTGAGTTGGTTATTTAGCAAGATCACCAGCTGTCTCACAACGTGGGACTCGAAGAGCTTCCTTCCTCTTCTGCGCATATCAAGTATCAAATCGATCTGAGATAGGCTAAGAGAGTCCAACGTCCGCGTTCGTTCTGTGAGGCTCATTGGCACCTCAGGCAGCAGCTCATTCAGTGCAATGGCCGTCGTCGTCAGAATGACCCCAGCAGCGTTGCCTCTCCTCTCAAGTGCGATGAGAGGGAAGTATCCAGTCGCTCTCTCTATCAATCTCAGTTACCGTCGCTCTCAACTCACAGGACACAGCGGCACCAGCGGGCATCCAGGTGTCCTTCCTCAGTCACTCAGTCACTCAATCACTCACCAATTTCACTTGTCAAGAAGAGCACACACCACCGCACAACATCTCAGTCCAACACAATGAAGCTTGCTGGCACGTTCACTGGATTTGCTGCTGCTGCTGCGGCGGCGGCTGCGATCACCATGCTCGCCCCAACGGCGGAAGGTTACACGAACCCGATCACGATCAAGGGCTACAAAATGTTCGATGCCAAGACTGGCGACTACTTTAGCGCCAGAGGCATTGACTACTACCCACGTCCCAACACGGGCGAGCTCGACGAGAACAACATCGACTTCTTCACGGATGACTACTATGACGTCTGGAGCAAGGACATCGAGTACCTCGCCGCCTCAGGCGCGAACGCCGTGCGCCTGTATGCTGTTGACCCGACCAAGTCCCACGACCTGTTCATGTGCGCGCTTCGCTCGCATGGCATGTACGCACTCATCGACCTCAGCGCCAGCTGTGAGGGCTGCGCAATCACCAAGGACAAGTATCCGTCGTGCTACTCGGCGACGCTCAAGGACCGCGGCGAGCAGATCATCCTCGCGTTCGCCAACTACGACAACGTGCTGGGCTTCAGCGCCGGCAACGAGGTCAACCACATTGTCACGGATGTCGCGACGAACGCCCCTTGCCAGAAGAAGTTCATCAAGGACATGCGCAAGTTCATCGCTGGGTGCGCATCCACGATGCGGCCGATCCCCGTGGGCGTCGTCTCGGCCGACACGGACCGCGAAGACAACGCCAAGTACTATAACTGCCGCACGGACTCGACCGACACGTACGAGAACGCTGAATGGTTCGGCCTCAACGCGTACCAGTACTGCGATGGCTCGGTCACGGACGTGAGCAAAGCCACAGGCTTCTCGGAGCTCGTCACCACGTTTCTTTCGTACAAGACGTCGATCCCAGTGATGCTCACGGAGTTTGGCTGTCTCGACAAGAGCTTCCCGACTGTCGGCAAGTACGAAGCGCAGCGCACGTGGCTGCAGGCAGGCTGGCTGTTTACCAAGACGTTCCGCCAGGTGTTCACAGGTGGCTTTGCGTTCGAGTATTCGACCGAGAACGCCAACACGAAAGAGGGCGACGACGCGTCCGTGTACCCGTTCACGTCCTATGGTGCTCAGAACTATGGCTTGGGGTACTACTCGCCGGAAGACTGCGACCACGCGAACGTTTCGTGCGCGTATGTGCCGATGCCCAACTACTACAACCTCTCGACGCAGTACAACTCGACCGACACGTCGGATGAGGTTTCCATGTCTTCGTTCACGCCGGACAGCGACCGCAGCTCGCCGCCAGCGTGCCCCTCGGGGTTCCCAGCGCTCGCGGATATCACGTGGGACGCCGACAGCGAAGAGAGCCTCTCGTGCCCGAGCGCAGCGTCGAGCTTCGTGTGCCCAAGCCAGACCTCGAGCGGTACCTGGACAGGCGGCAACATCGCCTCGGGTTCTAACTCGACCACGTCGACTGGCTCCACCACAGGATCCTCGACGACCAGTGACGCGCGAAGTGTGACAATCTTCCAAGGGAGCATGATCTCAGCGTTGGTGATCTCAGCGCTCTCGGCCTTCGTGAATCTCTAGAGTACCTGCTTGTGCCACTTTTGTTTCGCCTTTTTGATAGCGAATCAATACATTTTGAGCATTTTGGACACTTGGAAGCGAAGGAGGAGTTGATGTTGATAAGATAGTCTTAGGCATGCTATGTGTGCATCTATGCGAAGGCAACGCCGACAGCGAGCGCCGTGCAAGTCGAGATGACAGACGTCGCGAGTCCGGCAGCGACGAGAGGCGCCGAGCCACTGGTGGTCGTACCGGTTGTAGTGTTGGCGGTGCCCGTGGTCGTGCCGGTAGTAGTGTTGGTGGTGCCCGAGGTAGCTCCCGTGGTAGTAGCGAGCGCCGAACCCGCCCACGTGCCGCTCGAGATCTGGCCCGGACATGTGAAGCTCAGCACTGCGCTCGGGCACGAACGACTGGCGACGCTGTCGGCGTCCCACGTGATGTCCTTGAGGCTCGCAAAGCCTGCAGGACACGCCGGTGTGGACGTGCGGTCGGTCGCCGGCGTAAACACGGTCATCGCGACCTCGCTGGAGTAGTCCGTGGCGTTGTACTGCGTCGCCAGGCTCTTGTAGTTGGGCATTGGGTTGTACACGCACGGGA
>JALBZZ010000205.1:0-48166 GCA_038051095.1 Globisporangium irregulare
CGGTGGCTGCTCGTATAGGCGGTTGGGGCGTTTTCGAACTGGATGGATTTGGTGGAAATTTGATTGTGCCACTCGACATCGCCTGAGGACTTCATAAAACGTGCATTGTTCTGGACAATACACATTTCTATTTTGAGCAGATCTATGAAAAATATATGATTTGGGAAAAAGACGGTTTTCTAGGATATTTGTTTTTGTCATTTTTTTAGCTATGCTAATGTGTCAGATGATCGATCATCTTTCGATCTTCACCACCTCGCATGAAAATGACGCAGATCGTGGACGGACTGGGCGCCATCGCTGACAAGTACGACGTCTTCCTCGTGGACCAGTACGGCGTGCTGCACAACGGCAGCGAGGCCTACGCGGGCGCCGTCGCCTGCTTCAATCGCCTCGTGCAGAGCGGTAAGCGCGTGGTGCTGCTCTCCAACACGTCCAAGCGCGCCTCCAGTCTGCGCGGCAAGCTCGCAGGATTCGGTTTCGACCCCAACTTCCTAGGCGCAGTCACAGGCGGGGAGGTCGCGTGGACGTACTTAAGTGAGCGCAAGCACGAGCTCCAGCGGTGCGCGCTCATGACGGCGGACGCGAACGAGAGCGTAGCACAGCGCCGGACCAACACGCAGTCGCTCTTCCACGGGCTCGACCACCTGCAGGTCGTCAACATGGACGCCGCGGATTTCCTGCTGGTCGAAGGCCCGCGCCAGGTGTGCTACAGCGACAACCTGAGCAATGTATTGCACACAGAGTTTCACACGACGGGCCAGGTGAACGACCATATCACGACGTTCCTCAAGAGAGGCCGCGAGCGCAACCTGCCGATGCTGTGCACGAACCCGGACCTCGTCGCGATGCTCAAGGATAACCAGATGGTGCACATGGGCGGCAAGCTCGCGAAAATGTACGAAGAGATGGGCGGCGAGGTCGTCTACTTTGGGAAACCGCGCAAGGAGCACTTTGAGGTGTGTTTGGACATGGCCCAGGTGACCGAGCGCACGCGCGTGGTGCACATTGGGGACTCACTCCACCACGATATCCAAGGCGCCGTGAACACAGGCATTGACTCCATCTTCATCGCTGGAGGGGTGCACGCCGCGGAACTGGGGATGAGTGGTAGTGGTGGTGGTGACATGCAGCCGGAGCTTCTTCAGCAGCTCTGCGCCAAGTCCCAGCTCGACCCGACGTACACACTCGCCAGCTTTGTCTGGTAAAAGGGAGTAATACAGACTATGCTCCTGAAATCAGATTCAAGAGGTAGGTAGTCTCATAATGTCAACAACGCCATATATACATCACTGTTTAAAATCCTTCAGCTTTTGACATAAACGCTCTTATTCATTGTGGTTTCTCAATGCCAGTGAGCTGCTGTGTGAGCTCAATAATCTGGTCGGACTTGAACTCCACGGGGCGACAGCGTCCACGGACAGGCATGGTGCAGTCAAACGCGAGCACCGGCCCCTTCATGTACTGCGGGATCGCGTCGTCGCCGTGCAGCGCGCCGATGAGCCCGCCGACGATCGCGGCGTTTGTGTCAGTGTCTCCGCCTCGTAGCAGCGTCTCGTAGATCGCCTCTTCGTACGGTGTGTTCTGGCGCAGAAAGTAGATCGAGAGCACGAACGCCCAGCGGACGTGACCCGCGAGAGGACGGCAGTCGAGGTCCCAGATATTGAGCGACTCGGCGAAGAACCATTCACGCACTTTCATGTGCGCATTGGTGCGAACAAACGACTCGACGTGTGCGATCGCCCCAGTGTTGTCGCCAGGGTGGTGAATGAGATACGCGATGAGCATGCAGTAGATCGCGTTGCAGTCCTGACACACCTGATTCGGATGCGACAGCGCCGCGTCTCTTCTCGCGAATGCTGCGGTCGTCTCTGGCGGCTGGTGGTGGCTCCACAGTGCAACAGGCACCACACGCATCAGCGCTCCGTTCGCCTCGCTACCCATACTTCCGTTTGCCGCAGTCGCTGTCATTGCATCCGCATAATGACCGTTTGCGTCCGGTTCCACACGGAATGCCAGCGCGCACGTTGCGCCGATGTCAAACGGCTTGGACTTGCACCACTCCATGTACTTGATCGCGACGTCTTCCACGGGGAAGCCCTGCGCCGGGTCGCGGCTCATGAGCCCGCGCGCAGGCGAGAGCGCCAGCTCTGAGTCGTCCGTGATCTGTCCGGGACCCACGCGGTGCGCGCCACCACCGGGCATACGCAGCGCACCCTCCACATCTTTTGAATTGATCTCTCGGCGGAAGAACTCGAGCGTCGCGCCAGCTGCGTCACCGCAAAGCGCTCCCAGGAACGTTCCGTACGCGCGATCCCACTGCCCACTTTCTGGTGTTGTGGTTGCAGTCGTTCTGGTGCTGGAGCTCATGGCTTTTGTTGCTTGGGGTGATCTGCTGCAATTCCTGATTGAGCTGCTGATCAGCTTGAATGCCTTGTCAGCACATCATGGGTTGACAACTCGACTATTTCCGAAACAGGCTTATCCTGTATTACGGTTGTCCACACTAATACTGCAAGCGTGTGCTAAATTAGGAGATCGCGATCCTTCAATTACGTGTGTCACCTTATACTTGCTTTCCTTTCACAATCTGTCTGTTTGCTTGAAGCTCAGCTGTGAGAAGGTTAGCGTCAACACTCTCACGGTCATTCGAGAAAACGAAAGGGAAGCAGCAAATAGGACGCGCGCGCGAAGGAAGTGAGGACGCTTCATTCCACCACGCGAGTCAGAGTGAGCGGATCAAGAGCCGGAAGCGACCATAGGGGCGAAGCAGTCGACCAGCGAGAGGGTGGAGATGGAGGAGACGTCGATGCAGCTGCCGGTGCTGCCCATCGAGAACAAGGTGCTCTTTCCGCGCACCTACATGCGGCTCTCGATCACGTCCGGCGCGGCGCTGCAGCTGCTCAAGGACCTAGTGTGGGAGGTGCAGTCTACCAAGCCGCGCAAGGCCACGACGCTCACGCTCGGCATCTTCACCAAGAGACCCTCTGCTTTTGCTGCTGGTGCTGGTGGTGATGCGAAGCAAGGTGGCGCCAAACCTGACGACCAGGGACTCTATTCCACGGGAACCCTCGCACGCGTCGTACAGCTGACACGCATGCAGGGCTCCTCGGGGCTATCGGTACTCGTCCAGGGCCTTCATCGCATCGAGCTGACCGAGTTCTCGCAGAAGGCGCCGTACTTGATCGCGAACGTGCAGAAAGTGTTTCGCGATCTAATCCAGAAACCCGACTTCAAGGCACTAGATGCCGCGAAAGCGGGCGAAGCCATCGAGAAGACTGTGGAGAACCTCGCGCTCAAGCTCAAGCAGCTCACACAGGAGTACCTGGAGATGTCCAAGAGCTCGCTGTTGCTACGAAAGAGCAACGGTCTCATCAACGCGATCAGCAACTCGTCGATCGGCGAACTCGCGGATGTCGTCGTGTCGTATCTGAACGCAGAGGTCGCAGAAAAGCAGAAAGTGCTGGAAGCGATCGACATCAAAACGCGCGTCGAGCTCGCGATCGCGCTGCTGAATCAAGAAATCGAGAAGTCCAAGATCCAGCGAAAGATCCAAAGCGACGTACAGGACAAACTGGAAGGGACGCGAAAGGAGTTCTTGCTGCGTCAGCAGCTGGAAGCGATCAAGAAAGAGCTCGGCGAGGCGGGAGACGATGCCAGTGAAGGCGGTGAACTCAAGCTGCTGGAAGAGAAGATCAAGGCGCTGACGCTCAACCAGAAGGCGGAGAAGGTCGTGAACCGAGAGCTGCGTCGCTTGAAGACCATGAATTCATCGCAGCCAGAGTACGGGATCATCCACAACTACTTGGAGTTTTTCTCGGAGCTCCCGTGGAGCAACCAGACTGAAGACACTTTGCTGGTTGAGCAGGTGCGCTCGCAGCTCGACGCAGACCATTACGGACTTGAGAAAGTGAAGAAGCGCATCACGGAGTACATTGCTGTGCGAAGCCTGAAGAACGACATGAAAGGTCCGATCCTGTGCTTGCTGGGACCGCCAGGTGTCGGCAAGACGTCGCTTGGGAAATCCATCGCGACTGCGACGAACCGCAAGTTTGAGCGCATTGCGCTTGGCGGTGTGCACGACGAATCCGAGATCCGCGGTCACCGCAAGACGTACATTGGCGCCATGCCTGGATGCATCTTGAACGCGCTTCGTCACGCCGAGTCGCAGAATCCTGTGCTGTTGCTGGATGAAGTGGACAAGATCGGCAAGGATTTCCGCGGCGATCCGTCAAGTGCGCTGCTGGAGGTTCTTGACCCGCACCAAAACCACACGTTTACTGACCACTACCTGAACGTTCCATTTGATCTGAGCAACGTGATGTTCATCGCGACAGCGAACAGCTTGGACACGATTCCAGCACCATTGCTTGATCGCATGGAGATCATCGAAGTCAGCGGCTACAGCGTTGAGCAGAAGATCGAGATTGCCAAGCGCTACCTGTTGCCTCGCCAGGTGGAAGAGAACGGCTTGGAGAAGTCAATGGTCACCATTTCCGACGACGCGCTGCGGTTTTTGATCATGAGCTACACGCGCGAAGCAGGCGTCCGCGACCTTGAACGCCAGGTTGGCGCGATCTGCCGCTACGTCGCGGTCAACGTTGTCAAAGAGCTGGACAAGAAGAATAAGAAGAAGGCAAAAAGCAACAGCAACAAGGAGCCGACGAGAGACCTGCAGAGCTTCAAGCCAACGAACGTCGACCGCTCCATGATCAAGCGGGTCCTGGGTCATGAGCTCGTGTTCAACGAAGTGGCGCTGCGTTCGAGCGTGCCGGGCGTCGCTACGGGTATGTCGTGGAGCACTGTTGGTGGATCGATTCTCTTTGTAGAAGCCTCGTGCACGCGCACACCAGCTTCTCAGTTGACACTGCGAGCATTGACGTCGTCGTCAAGCGCTGCGCTGAATGCTGCTCCAAATTTGCAGTTGACAGGAAAACTCGGCGATGTCATGAAGGAGTCTGCTCAACTTGCGCTTTCGTGGCTGCGCGTGAATGCACACCTGATTGAGGTCCCAACTGCTGACAGCAGCATCAACGACCTAACTCCACGCACGGTGTCGCTCGAAGGCATCTCGGACGTGCACATCCACTTCCCTGAAGGCGCGATCTCCAAGGACGGTCCGTCAGCAGGTGGCGCGATCGTGTGCGCGTTGCTCTCGTCCATTTCCGGTATCCCAGTGCCAGTGGACATCGCGATGACGGGAGAGATCACTCTACGTGGCGTGATTCTTCCAGTCGGCGGTATTCGCGAGAAAGTGCTAGCAGCGATCCGCGCGGGCATGAAGCGCATCATCCTGCCAAAGGGCAACGAGAATGAAGCCGAGGAGCTGAAGAAGGAGTTTGCGAACGTCGGCTTTGACGGTAAGCGAATGAAGAAGGAGAGTGCTGTCCAGGTGCTCTTTGTGAGCAACCTCCGCGAACTAATCGAGCTCGTGTTTGGCATGAAGATGCGCGACGACCGCAGCGCACTCGAGCAGCAGCCGCCGGTGCACCTGAGCATGCTGTAATCTGACTACTATCTATAATAATGTTGCTTTGCTTTCATGTGTGGATGGATGGATCTGGATTGCATGCTTGCCTGCGTGTGGACATTGTTTAATAACGACTTCATTTGTATCCAGCGGGTCTTATTGCATACGTTGGTATATTCAAACTGGCAAGAAGAAATACAACTGGGCATCCTCCACCTTCATGCATCCACTTGGTCAATCGCCTGGATGGCGGTTGGCTTCTTTGATGCCGTCCACTCACTCGGTCTGCCCGCCATTCAATTCACCTTCCTTTCCGTGCTTGTCATTAGGTTGTTGTGAGCGGGTTGAACGCATTTGAGACGTATGGGAAATACTCCGCCTGCACCGAGGAGCCTGCGTTGCCTTCCTCCAGACCCGAGAACTGCGACGGCTGCAGGTGCGCGTACTTCTTCGCGAGCACTGTGCGGAGCTTCTTGTCCTTTCCGTGGTGAGGCTACGAAGTGCAAAAAGATAACAAGTCATTCCATGTTAGGACACAACCAAAGTGATCTGAAGCAGCAAGAAGCTGAGGACTCACTCTGTACATGACCACGACAAAGTTAACGGGAAGTCCATAGCGAAGCACCGACTCGACAAACACGCGAATCATCTGCAAACCAGCATTTGCATACAAGACGATCAGTTACATGCCTCAGCCAGTCAGTAAACACGACCACTAAACGCGCACCTTAATGTGCATCCAGGCGATAAATGTCTCGCCAAAGTGCGCTTTGCACCAGCGGATGAGCCCCGACCAAAGGCGGTCGACCTCCACCTCGAGCTCCGCGATTGCTTCCTCGTTGGACGCGTGGGAGTTCGGATCAAACGTGAAATCGCGCACGATGAAGCGCTTCTCACGTGCGCGCGTCTTGAAATCCTCAACATAGTCGATCACCGAACCCGGTTCAAATCCGCCCTCCTTGTCAACACGACCTGGTTGGTACTGACCCTTGAGCACCGTCACAGTGTAGAGCATCGAGTCGCCCTCTTCTAGGATCTTACGCGACGAGCCAGGGACCACAGGCGAGCCGCGGACATTGCCTCGGTTGCCCTTCGGTCCATACTCGGCGATCTGGTCGCCAATCGTGTGGTACTCGTGGAGCCACGCTTCCTCCAGGTTTCTATCGTCGAATCAAGGCAATTTGAGAAAGAGGTTATGAGTCGTGATGGCTCTAACTGTAAGTGACAATGGTTAACATAACTTACTTTGGGACAACCACGACGAGCGTCTGTAGGTATTCGCTGTTGACAAAGTCCGATGTGGACACAATGTCCGGTGTCAGGATATCATTCAAATTCGCGACCATCAGGTTACCACTGTGAACAGAAAAGCAATGGAGACAATACAACCCAACGTGGGTCAGTGGGTGAATTGCTTATCGTACAGTACGAGACTATGAGGCTCGTACCCTTTCTTGCGCTGGTGCTGGAGCAGTTGTTGCTTCTTCTCCGAGTAGCGCGTACTCAATTGCTTCAGCTCTTCTTCGATTTTCCCCACAGACTAAACGGAACAAGTCATAGAAGCACAAAGAAAATGAACTCCTTGTAAACACATAACGAAATACAGAGAAATAACAGCGAATACAGGAACACACCGCCTGGATAATGCTGACGATTTCTGGTAATGGACGACGGTGCGGGTGCTTGGCTTCATCCCACGAGAAGAAGTTGAGGTACCGGTCCACCGGAACTACAATGTGCACACATTCATGAAATCGATGGCGTACTTAGCACGCATGTTGGCGTCATCAGCTAGATTTGCAGTATCACAGCTCACCTCCGTCGACAGTGAGCGCCTGGTCCCCTTTGTTGAGATCGTGGAACTGTCGCTCAATCTTTCGCACCGCGCTTTCGATCGACATGTCCACGCGGTTGAGGTCGTCGCTCAAAGCCTATACAGATATACACAATAGCACATCCATTCTTATATCGATACACACTCTTCTCTTTGTATCAGCGCAAAGTCAAGCAGATTGACGCACGTACCATGAGCGAATCGAGCGTGCCGACCAGCAGGTCCGACGGAAGCTCCACGCGGAAGCATTCTGTACATGCGCATATGATTCACACCGCAGTCATTAGCATAGAAGTTTTAATACATACACAGAAGGCGTGCTGAGTCATATAAGAGGAAGACTGAGGCTCCTCCCAATTGGTTTCTTGGACATGCCTGCGTAGTCGTGACGCGTCGATGCGGTCTCCGCCTTGAGTTCCAGGAACGTGGTCTCCGAGGAGCGCGTGCCCTCATTTGGGACACTCACCAGCCACACGCTCATGCTGCCTGTTCACGCCGATAGGGGTACAACGGGTAGGCAGGTATAGAGAGACGACGAGAGATCGAGGGCTCTTCCAATTTGCTTCTTGTTGCTTTTGCTTTAGCTCTTCGTTACAGAGAACGAAAAGATCGACTTCACCATGCTCAGCCACTTACCTCAGTAGACACAACAATTTGGAAAGTGTGATACAGTACTGTATCAAAAAGCAAAATCCAGAGCGTTTAACCCACATTGAAATGGGTTGTGGGATGTGGGTAGAACGATTTTTTGGGTGTTTGAATGATGTCGCTTTTTGCCACAAGCTTGCCCAAACAGCGAAAATGAGCTCCAAAGACAAGTCGAGGCGTGGTATGTGCGCATGCGCTCTACGCGACAGTGCCAGTGGATCTCTTTCTCTCTTTCTCTCTTTCTTCGTGCACATACTGACACCTTCTAGGGGGAACGGACGTGCATGTGCAACGTCGAAACTCTCTTGTGTGTGGTGCTGGATGATGTGCAGGCGCGTCGTCGTCGTCACGCACTCGGTCGCGGTCGCGCGGGCGGTCGCCATCCAGATCTTCAGCGTACGATGCCGTTCTGAAGCATGTTCCAATCCAATCCAATATGCTCGCGTACTAAACTCAGTGCATATGTGCAATGGCGATGCTAACAGGCGCAAGCATGAGCACTCCCGCTCGCCCAGACGCGTGAGGGGATCGTCCAGATCGCCCCGCCGAAGCGGCGACCAGAAGGGAGAAAAGCGCCATCGTCGAAGCAAGAGCCACAGTAAAAGCAGAGACAAGCAGCGCAAGCGACGCTCTGTATTTGTGTCTGTGTCCTCGTCCTCGTCATCATCTTCTGGTTCTGAGAGCGACTCGAGTGAAGAGAGCGAGAGCTCTGATTACGACCGCAAGAGGTCCAGCAAGCGCTCTTCGTTTTCCAAGAAAAAGCACGCCAAGAAGCCCAGGAAGTCCAGCGACAACAAAAAGAAGAAGAAGACAAAGGGTTCGCGCAAGAAGAAGACAAAGAAGAGCAAGAGCAAGAACAAACGTCATGACTCGGACTCGGACTCCTCGGGTTCTGACTCGGACACCGTGCGCAGTGCGATCTCGGGCAAGAAGATCAAGCGCAAGCTCAGCCGCACAGCCACCGACCTGCAACACCAAAAGAACCGCCAGCAGCTCCTCCAGTTTTACAATGGTATGTACGACTAGAGAGAAAGAAAAAAAAAGAGAGAGAGAGATCGTCAACATTAATCAAAGGCTTCTTGTATTACGAACGCGCACGGAAGAAGAGGTAAGCTACAAAAAAACTGGTGAGCAAAGTTGACATGTGTGTATCTACAAAACTTCCTGTGTGAGGCTGGGTGGCTATGTGACTGTTCATTTAGCCCAGATACGCGTCGAGTCCAAAGGTAAGCACCTTGTCCTGAATATCCTTGCGGTCGATCGGACACGTGATGACGCGCAGTGCGCAGGCGCTGCAGAGAACCTGGTGGCGGCACGGGAGCAGTACAACCGAGGCCGGCTGGTTGAAGCAGACCACGCAGAGCGCGTCCTCGTGCTTGCGCGCGATCTCCTCTTTGTATTTTCTTCGGGTCGCAGCGCGCACCCTGTCCATTCCCTTGCTGAGCGAGATCTCGAGCTTCTCGAGGTCCTCGATACTTTGATCTGCGAAAGCAGTTGGTGTCCCTCCAGTCAGTAGCTCATTCGTGCGCTTGAGCTCCTCATTCCGTTTGCGTAGCTCTTCGATCTCGGTCTTCATCTGCTCCTGGATCTCCGAGTTGAGCTTCTCGCGGCCCTTTGCGAGCACCAGTCCGCTCTCGAGACGGCGCAACTTGAAGAGATCTCGCTGGTGGCGGTAGTCGCTGCTTTCGAGAAGCGCCTCGGCATTTATGAGCTTGAGTTGCGCGCGCTCATGCTCCTGGGATTTGGCTTTCAGCTGGTTCGCGGCGTTCATGCTTCGCTCCAGAGCGCTTTGCAAGCGGGTTGAGCGATCATCAGATGCTACCAATGGCTCTGTGGTGCCAGCGGCGTCGCAATCCAAGTCTACTTGCGTGCCTTGGTCTTGGGTGAAGACGATCAGTGGTGTGAAAATTGGCGGCTCCGTGGCACCATTCTCAAGCGCTGAGCGTCTCGAAGGCATCTCTGCACGAAGACGCGCCGGGAAGCTTCGCGCACGGGGCTCTCCACAGAACGCCAACTTGACGTTGCGTTTGCGTGGAATGGCTACCTCGTTACGGTGGTGCACTTCGGCGCATCGACCGCGCGCTTGAGTCGGTCTGCAGCTGCGGTGCGCTGGAGAGAGCAACGAGAGCGAGAATGCCTTCCGTCCTGCTACTTGCTGCTTGTCGCTCTCAGCGAATACTGACAGTTTGTCTTGGAGAAGCGTCGAGATGTCGATGTCATCGAGTGAAATGCTGTCATCACCATTGTCGTTATCTTCATTCGAAGGTGGCGTCGCACAAGCTTCCGATTCTAGTTCAGGTTCAGGCTGATATTCCGCTTCGACGTGACCTAAAGCAACAATGGCGAAGTCTTCGTCGTCAGTCACGAGGCACCAGTCTTCTTCCATGGTTGCTAGCTGGTTGATTGGGGGGAGAACGGCGGAGAAGAGGTGGAAGTGGTCGCTTGAGCTGACGCGAGGCAAACTGAAGAATGAACTCCAGAACTCCATTGCCGAGACTCGCTCGTTTGCATCTCGGAAGAGAGGCGATCGCCTCATTGCCCCACGTGTTTGCGCACCTAATTTCGCATTTCTCTCTCTCTTTCGCACAGTGGATCCATCCCATCAACTCCCATCTGGCACAACGGTAGATCCGCATCTTTTGTTTTTCGATACATTTCCACTGAGACCCGTTGTCTCCATATGCTGCTGATGGCATATGGCACGGAAAAGAAGCCAAGACACATGGCGAACGGCGTCACATGGTGATTCGCACAAGTGGACGTATCGCGTGTGCACGCATACTCACAGTTGAAGTGAAGTGCCGAAGGCACCAACACATTTAACTCAACTCGAAGGTGCAAGTGCAAGAAGTGCCGATGGACTTGGTTTTTATCCTTTACCCATTAAAAATCACAATTTCCATTCCAAAAGAATTCTTAGCGTAAAGAAAGTAAGTCTGAGCCCCCAAAACAAATCCCCAGATTCAGGCTAAGGGAACGCGATGGAGCGCTCGTGGTCGTGCACGGCCTCTATGACCATACGGTTGAAGTCCGCCGGGTTGTCCATGAATACCTGATGGCCTGCGAGCGGCACGAGCCGGAACGCCGCGTAGTGGCTCTTCTCGAGGCTGCGCACCACGGCCTCGCCGTACTCCGAGTTCATCCAGTCCGAGCCGCCGCCGTACATGATGGTGAGTGGCACTTTGATGACTGCGGGCGCGAGCAGTTGCTCGAGCGGCCGCCTCCGCGCGCTCGCCCCCGGAAAGCCCAGGTCAGTGTAGAATGCTATCTCGCCAGACTTCTTCAACGCCCAGTTGTGGTAGCAGTACTGCGTGACGTGGTCGAAGTCCATGTCCCCCGAGCGGATGATGTTGGACTCTGGCGTCCACGCGATGCGTCGGCGCATGACCAACTGCACGAACTTCAGTCCAAACGGTCCGGCGAAGCGGATGAAGCTCTGCGTAATTCAAAGGCGATTGAATAGTCAGACATCATGCTGTCGGTGTGATACATTGCCATGCTGAACGAGGAGTTCAAGTCTCTTACCATTGGTGTGATGGAGTACCTCACTCCGAATCGGAGGATCCAGTGGAGGTCTTCGTCTGGAATGCTGCGCGGATTGACCCCCGCGGGCGACACAAGGATCAGGTGCTCAATGTGGTGCGAGTACTTGTCAGAGTAGTACGTCGAGTACATCGCCTACACAAAATTTCCAATGGTAGTGTCTGTTAGGACAGCGAGCCAAAGATGGCGGATACTCGTGTACCATAAGATACTAGGGGACAACGTACCCCCATGGAGTGGGCACACAGAATGAAGCGCTCCAGCTGCCCATACAGAGTATTTCAAACGCAAGTCAGTAAACAGCGCAACAGTTTGGGCTTTGACACAAAACTGTACCTGGATCTCTTTTCGCCATTCTTCGAGCGACTCGACGAAGAACTCGTCAATTTCATGATCCTGCAATGGTAGACGAACACATCATAAAGTTAGTGTTCCTCAGCCGTCTAATGTGAATTGATAAAGCAGCAGTTCGTACATTCTTGGGCTCGAAAGACGGACGCACAGATCGGCCAATTCCTCTCCATTCGACAGCGTACTGCAGATGAGCAAGGCAGCGACATCCAATTTGTTAATACACGATTTTCAAAGTGTTGAGGGATGTTCGGTTAGCGTACCACATTGAAGAACTTCGCCAGCGCTTGGAGGTTCTACACGATTCCGATGGCAGAAGAGAGACACGTATCAGATTACGATAGCTTAGACAAAGCTGCAATCAGGACATCAAACGTACCGCAGCCCAAAACGCGTTTCCAGCCATGTATCCGTGCACGAGCACAATGTTACGTGGCGACAGGCGCGTGCTGTCGCCACAGTATGGCACATGCACCGTTCCGAGTCCAGCCACTTTCTGCATCTTGAACTCCGTCATCACGTACTTGTGGTAGATCTTCTCTTCGATTTCCTCGAGCACTTCACCATCGGCAGGCAACCACAGGTTCAGGTTGCAGACGAGCATCCAGCCAGGAAAGACGCAGCATACTACCGTCAGCGCATCAACGAGGCTTTTCTTCCTTCCGCTCTCGAGGTCGAGCAGGCTCACGCGCGTGATGCTGTACGCCACGAGCGCGACCCAAATACCGAGCAGCGCCCACTTGCTCTTCGACACAAAGAGACTCAGCACCGCCGTGACAGTGAGCACCAGTGGCCAGTCCAGCAGGCTCACCGGGATGCCTGGAATGCTCAGGTACAGCGCGAACGCCACTGCGATGGTGAGCGCCGCGACGGCTTTACCAGAGAGCGTGAACACGCGGCCGAGCAGCCACCAGAGGCAGATGAAGAGTAGGAAGAACGGCAGCAGCAGCAGCAACACTATGCGTGAAGAGGTGCTCTGGAACGGCGGCCCTGGTGGCTTGGGCTGCTTCGCGTCGTCCGTGGAGTTCCGCATCGTCCTCAGCCAGTGCACGAAGGTCGCTAAAGTGTAATGAGCTCCTCGTTCATTTGGAATTCCCAGTCAGACTGGTCTCAGAATATTAGGGATCAACACTCTGCAGGTTACGTAAGCAGAACCTGCATTCCGCAGTGCTATAAATAGTGCCGTTTAAAACGTCTTATTAATTGTATGTGTCATTAAGCGTTGTGTCACTCCATTGCGGGAACGTAATCGAATAGTAGGAACTGTTCATAAAAAAGACAGTGATCACTCAATTGACTCTCACAACGCTGCGTTAGCACAAATGCTGCGATGGCATACAAAACTTCCTATCAAACTCCGCTCTTTGTGATCTGTCAAATCGCGGAACTGAAGTTGTCAGTTTCACAAAGCTCAACAATTCTGTTCTGTGAACAGCCATTCTGCCATGACTTCTGTGAGAAGTACACCAAACAATTGGAGCCATTTGTTTGTATAGCAGTTCTTCGAACTACGTTAGATCTTACTTTTGCAATGCGAGCTCATGAACTCGCTATTGTGTCGCTCATAACATCCAACAGCAGCAGGAATGCAAAGCCTTCATCACCGACCGATCAAGATGAAAGCGAATGGACATTATGAGAGCGAAGACGCAGTGCAGCAGTCGCAGCATGTCGAGTGCCAACAAGCGAAGAAGTATGCACTGTACCGCTCGCGCTCAGCAAATAACGGCGAGCTCAACGTGATTTGACCCCCATGGGAGGACGGCGGACTCAATACACTCGCTTGTCAATTGCTTTGAAACTGCATCCCTCGTGGGAACATCCACAAACCTCTGGAACAGACGTCTGAGGGCAGTTGTTGTTCTTAGTGTTTTCTGCGGGGTCACTGCAGTTGGCGTTTGCGCTGCTGGAGGTACTAGAATCGTGCTGCGCGTTTTCTCTCTCGATTTGGCTGATCATTTCTTGTCCTTCGGGATCTTGACATTCGGTGGGACAGCAGTCTCGCAAGCCTAGCTCTACCACATCGTGAACACCGTCGCCTCGGGGTAGCTCCAGAACGGATTGTCGTTAGGAGGAGGAAGAGACGATGATGTGGGAAGACCACGCTGCTGTACCGGATCAAGCTCGCGAGCGACGCCACAAAAAGAGCAACGAGCCACAGAACCAGCCGCTCGAAGAGCTCAACGAGTTTGTGCGCAAGTCCCGCAAGCCGTACCCGATTGACGTGCGTACAGCGCAAGGAGAATCAGTACATCATACCGCAGTCGCATTGACTCTCAGCTAAGCCCATGTTTGTTTTACACACATTCACATCGAGTTTTCACCAAGATGCATCTTCAAAAAAAGAGTGATCGCCACCAACGGATACTTCCTGATCTTCCGCAAAGCGATGTAATCGTTTATCGATGCTCTCAAACTCCCCTTTGAATCATGGCACCAAGGCTACCAGCAGCAGTTAGACAACTCAACCCAGTGTTTCCACTGCTCGCACCTCAACGCTGCACTCGTCCACGAAAAGTTGTGCCTCTTCGAGATCGCAGATCGCCTGCAGCAACTCGCGGTTGAACTCCTTCGGGTTGTCCATGAACACCTGGTAGCCCGACAGCGGCACGCGCCGGAACGCGGCGTACTGTGCTCGCTCGAGCTTCTGCACCACTGCTTTGGCGAACTCGTGGTTCATCCAGTCCGAGCCACCTCCATACAAGAATGTTATGGGTACTTTTGATTTCCCTGGTACCAGCAGTTCACAAAGTGGCGTCGTTCGTGCACCCACCTCCTACAATTCGGCATCATGATTGGTGAGAGACCATGCGCAATGTGTCTAGAGCAGTATGGGTGACGTATGGGGTAGATGTGTGTGCAGGGCGATGTCTCCTGAGGTTCGCAATGCCCAGTTGTGGTAGCAGTACGCTGAGAAGAGCGGGAAGTTCATCTCGCCTGTGCGGACGACATTGCTCGGTGGAGCCCACGCGCTTCGCTTCTTCACGAGCCATCGTACCAGACATGGACCGAGAGGTCCAGCAAATCGCACCATCGACTAAGGAACCAACAACAGTTTGTCAGATTGTGTGAGCCAACCTGCAATGCAATACTGAAATGGCACTTGTACCATGGGAGTGATGTGGAACTGGAAAGCAATTCTGCTCTTTAGCAGGAGCTGCATGTCAGTGATCGTCGAGGGATTGACTTCGGCAGGCGATACCAGCACCAAATGCTCCAGATGGCGTGGGTATTTGGACGCGTAGTATGTCGCAAACATGCCCTGCAGCAGCCCACAGCTCGTCAATTAGTCGCAGCATCATTCATTAACATAAGCTTTAGTGTTTTGTCATTCCTTACTCCCATGGAATGCCCACAGAGTGTGAACTGATCGAGCTGTACGCAGTCAATATGAGATTTGTCAATAGTTTGAACCAATAACCATTTGCACGTCCCCACTTGGGCGTGCTTCACCTTCACTGCTTTTCGCCACTCCTCGACCGCCTCGACATAAAAATCATCCGCCTCTTGGTTCTGCTCAAACGTCCAGGTTTCGTCAAAATATACTGGGATGGGCTTAATAAAAGCGAGCCACTTATACTTCTTGGCGTGAACTTCGGGCGGATAGAACGTCCGATTCCTTTCCATTCTACGGCATACTGAGCGAAAAAGCAATACGATAGGCGTCAGCTAATGAACTGGAACGTACAAACCTGCTCTTTTCACATACACACTCACTACACTGAAGTGCTCGGCTAGTTCTTGGAGATTCTGCGCAATCACATGGGATTAGTTCTGTGACTTGCGCTCTCGACCAAAAAAAATCATACAAATATCAATCCACGTACCGCTGCCCAGAACGCATTGCCAGCCAAGTATCCGTGCACCAACACAATCGTCCGAGGAGGTGTGGACTTGTCCTCTCCGTGGTACGGGATGTGCACTGTTCCCAGTCCAGCGACTCGGGTGAGATGAAACATCTTCTCGTTAACGAAGCTCCGATAGATCGTGTGTTCCACCTTGTGCAGCTCCTGCTAGTCTGCTGAAAGCCACAGGTGCAGCTTGCATACGTACACCCAATCTGGAAGTAGGCAGCTGAGCACCGCGTCCATTCGATGCTTCACGATATCGCCACCATTTGACGTCAGTCCAAAGCTTCGTCTGAACTGAATTGCCAATGGAGCCATGTCGACAGGTTGTTTGTTGTCATTGCGCACAACGTTTCATAATTCAACAATTATCAAACACATTCACTCTTCAATATGTTAATCAAAATTCTGTTAAGAACACCTTTCTATGGTACACCAAGAACGGTGGCGTCAAAACCCAAAAATCTTCAGTCATTCGAAAATGGGCCGTGTGCTCAAGTGGGGTGGCAAGCATTTCCTGCTGCGGTTCGCGGGCGCGGCGCTCTCACTGCGGCTGCTGCACGTCGATGGCGACACGAAGACCGTGAACGTGCTGGATTTTGCGGAGCTGCCCGTGAAGGCTGAGAAGCTCGAGCCGCTGCCTTTGGAAGCGCGGCTGGTCGCTGCGAAAGAGGTGGAGAATGAAGAGCTCGGCATGTGCGTAGGCGCTTTGTTGTGCTGTGTAGCTTGAGTGACTTGTGCGCGCATGGTACGCTTGACTAACTTCTTGATCTTGCGATGTAGTTGTATGCCGATGCTGGTCTTTCAGGTGAACAGCAGCGCTGATTCAGACCAAACGAGTGGCACGAATCCCAAGCAATCTCCGGTGCGGAAAAACCTCAAGCGACGACGTCAAAGCGATGCGAGCACTACGACGTGCAGCAGTCTCTACTTCTTTGTATTGAGTAACACAACAAGCACTGGGTCTACGTGCATGCTTCAGTTCATCAATCGTGTGGATCTGGCAGTCGACACAAGTGCATCTTCCCAGCCGTCGAATAGCCAAGATGTCGACATGGAAAGAACACCATCGCTCCAGGTGCAGATTACAGATGGACCGCTCGTGGTCGCGTACCAGTCAGCAGTGCAAGAGCTGTCAATCCTGAAGCTCCGCAGAAAAGACGCGCGCTTCTTCGCGTGGCGCTCGAGAGTGAAGCTTCGATCTCTTGGCGGAGAAAGAGTCTCAGATGATGTACCAGTTGAGCTGCTTTCTTGTGCCTTCGTGGGCGAAGAGGTGAGCGACATGCCGCATTTACGGATTCAGTTTGCTTCTCCCACAGCAGAGAGGAGTCTGGGTGCCGGCAATGGGTGCCGCTGGATGGTGTACCGACTTTCGGAGGTGACTGAGAATGTGGCGCTAGAGACGTGTGGCTACATCCCCGCACCGTCTTCTAGTGCTTTTGGTGAAGACGAGCAAGTGACATGCTGCACATTACTGAATCGAGGAGCACACGCGTGGAGCTGTGGGAATGCAGTTGACTTGTGGCAACCGAAGCTGTCGTCTGCAGCCTCGACTCGAAGCCCAGTAGACGTGGCTCAAGGCACTCTCATTGTCACAGGTACAACCCGAAACACGCTGTACGTGTACGACTGCGGAGTTCTCTTGCTGACGTTTGTGCTGCCAACGACGCCATGGAAAATGTAAGTTTGCATTTGTGAAAGTTCAGCTTGGACGGAGCGATAGTTGAATTGCGGTAACGTGTGTTTACGATCCTGTGTGAAGCGTTCAAGTGAATGGCGGTGACGAAAGCCAGACTTTCTATCTTACGGTGCAGTGCTCCGATGTCAATCGCTCGTTCTTCCTCTTGTCGTTTAATGCGGCCTCCTTCCATCCGTCGATGTCCATCATCCAAGGTAACTCGAAGTCAATATTCTGTTTGTTTCTTCTTCAACAAGGCAACTGAGTACTTACAACTGGTTGCATGCGCAGCGTTTAGTCATGTGGGAGATAGTCTTGTGGGTGAATTCACAGCTCAGAGTTCATCGGACGAGATTCTTCTCATCAACCACATGGACAATGACGAAACCCCAGCCAGTGACCTCCTGCTCGTGAAGAAATCCGTGCTGATCTGCAAGAAACACGCTGCGGAGAAACACTCGATCCACCGTCTTCGAGTTGAAGAACCTGCCTCAAAAGAGAAAATGCGTGGGTCGAAGCGAAGTCGGGACAGTCGAGCGAAGGAGGATGCTGTCCTAGTGCGGTACATTGAGCGCATCAAATTCGGATCCAAGCAACGAGCAAACGATGCTGAAAGTGACGAAGCCCGCACCAAGCATTTGGTCTCACAGAGCCAACTCGTTCAGTTGACGAAATCGCTGGAAAAGCGGCTTCAAAACGGAATCCACGAGCTGAATCGCCTGAAGATCATTGTCGGTGATAAGCGCGATATGGCGTGCCGCCTCAACTTTTTTGTCCAAGACGATTGGTGGAGATCACAGCAGCGTGGGGAAGGTGGGGGTACTGGAACGCTGCCGATGTCAGCAGTGCACACAGTAGACCACCTGGTGCTTGCAGGTGGCTCTCGGTTGGAGATTGAGATGCAGACATTGGTCTCTGCGTCGGAAAACGCGCAGCAAAGTGGCGAAGAGGTGCAACTCTCGACGACAGGGTATTCGCTGAAATCTCTTATCACACTCGAGGATTTTCGAATTGTGGAGTTTGTTTCATCGTCTTCGCTGTTCCGTCTGGAGGTGGTGCTGAGAAATCGATCCGATCGAAGTGTTCGCAACGCTTATATCAGTTTGGTGAGCGATTCTGCCAGTTCAAGTGACTCCAACAGCGGCGCAGTGGTGTCGGAAGTCCAGTCGTCATCAGTTCAGCATGATTTCCGTCCTGAAAGGGAAAATGCAGATGGACTGGCAAGCTTCGTGCTGGATATTCAATTGCTGCCATCATTCGGGATTCTGCGATCGAAGCAGACAGTGAAAGTAGGCGTTTGGCTTCATTGTGATGTCAGAGAGCAGTCGTTGGGCGAAAGTGTGGACATCGATAATCGCGGAGATGTGGGAACCTCGTCGCATGCAAGAACCGTTTGTTTAATGATGGTAGGATCGGCGGAAATCAGTCCTCGTGAGTTTGTGTTCTCGCAAAACGCTCTGGGTCATAAGCGAAGATCGAGTCACACAGCGAGAGGTACGGAATCTGTGTTTGTCTCTGTTGATGGTGAGTGAAAATTCGATGTTACTTGCTGGTACTAATCATTCGTTATCGCTGGATTGTTGCACCTTACAGAGATGGAGAAACTGCTCATTCTCTCGTCTGGTACCAGCCTGAATCAAGTTTTCCAGGCCAAGGACGGCAACACGACTGATGGCTCTCTCATCAGTCAGATGCAAAGTCAGCGAATCCTGATTCCGGAGCTCATCCGACCGACGTTTGCGCTTGCAAACCTTGTGATTCGTGAACGAGAATTGTCGAAATATCACCTCAGCCAGCTCGTGTTGAGCCTACCGAGCGACGTGTACACGATGGTAAATCCGCTGCAGGAGACTCATGTGCGGGAAGTTGGCGCGCTGCTCAAGGCTATGCGCATTGAGATGATGACTATGCAGCGACGATCTGTGGCGGCTCCGAATGGCTCCAACAGTGTCGGTGATGGAGATGCTATGAGTATTGATAGTGACTCCTCTCAGCCACATCAGCAGTGGGAACTGCTCACAGCTTTTCGGCGACTGCAGAAAGAGACCGACTTGAGCGCTGCAAAGCTGCTTCACGATCTGCAAAAGCGAGCAAACTACCACTCCATGTGGCATGCAACCCCGTGAAGTGTTCTAAGTCTTTCGCGTAAATCAAGTATGCTTCCTCGATAAATTCTTGGAGCTTCACATTGCTTTTGTTTTAAAACTTTCCAGGTAAATATGAATCTTCACTCGACTCGACTCGACTAGCTAGCAGAGAGCAGAACCAATTGAACAAGGTGCTAGCTGTTTGCTGGACACGCCAACGTGGACAAAGACGCGAGCTGACTTTCGATTGCGCTCATTTTGGCGTTGGTGAGCAGCACCGTTTGCTCAATGTTCGCGAGCGACGACTGCATGCGGATCACCAGAAAGAGCAGCCCCAGCACTAGGATCCAAGGGAACACTGTCAAGCAAAAGCCACAAACATCGCAACAATGTTAGTGAAAGGTAGAGTGACTGAGCATATCAATCAGCCAGCAATATCCAAGCAAAGCGACAAGCACACACCTCGGAGATACAAAATAAAGGAATTCGACGGATGCGGACCCATCACTTGGCCCTGCAGCAGCTGCTGTTGCTGTTTGGCTCTGTGACTTGAGCTCGCGCGACTCGAGCGTCGCTTTGGTGCGGTTCGTGCGCTGCTGCTGCTATTTGGCTGGGAGGAAGACGCGAGTTGCGAGTGGCGGCTCTCGCGGCCTCCTTCCACGCTCTGCTGACGTGCAGCCAAGCGCTCAGATGACTTTGGGGTCGAAGAAGCAGGCTCAGCTACTGCAGCAGTATTCGGCCGTTGCTGCTTCTCCTTGTTGACCAAGTGCTGCTTCGCTGCCTGAACCCACTCGAGCCACTTGGTCTTGTTGTCTGCGATCGCCCGGGTCTCGATCTTGCTTTTCCAGAATGTCGACTTGCTGAACACCACCTTGAGCTCAATAAATAATTTGCACGACTTTGGATTCGAGCTGCTAGCGGGCAAGAGTGTCCATCTGTCTTCGACGCTGAAGTAGTCTCCGTACGGAATATCCACCAGACGCGTCGACGTTTCGATCACGCGGGCACCTTTCTCACCATTCTTTGCGCATTGCAGCACATCGACGCGAGACGACTTTGGACCGATCGGAGCGTCCACTGGGACGCGGAACTGGAGCGAGCGCGTCATGCCGACGTCGTCTTCCAGCGGCGTCATCCACGGGTTGCACTTCATCTCTGTGTACCCCTGGCGCGTGCCAAACTCGTCCAGGCCGAACTTCGCGTCGTCCCAGAAGAACTCGCCCATAAACTCTTCTACCGACACGTCAAACGTTTCCTCGACAATCTGCGTCATCGATATGTCTTTCGGTGCAGCAGATCCGATGTCCGAAACCACACTCGAACGTCGAACAGGTTCGTGTGTGTCTTCATTTTCATTCTGCTGCTGCTGTTGTGGTTGAGTTTGCTTTTCTTGGTCTTTGAGCATCACTTCTTGTCTGGAGAACGACGCGTCGGTCTCAACAGCGTTGTCTGCATCCGAGTCTGCGTCGTCGGTCTCTTCATTGTGCTGCTGGTGGTGCTCCGCGAGAGCAGCCGCTACTGCTCCAGCTTTCGCAGACCTCGTCGACATCGGCGATGTCACAGGCGATGACGAGACACCACCATCTGCATTGTCGCCACTGGCGTTCGTGCTTCCGATCGCGACGCCCGTGCGCTGTAACCCGCGCACGACCGCGGGCTTGAGGTCGTTCAGCACGCGATTGCGGGTCTTGACGATCAGGTCGTAGCAGCCGTCGCGGTTCGTGCCCCAGAAGCTCGTGAACGTGTACTCCTCCTTGGCTGGTGCCGTCGTGGCGATACGGATCGCGTTCTGGAAGACCATCGTCGTGGTCTTGGCGATTTCCGAAATGCTCTCGTACGGAATCAGGATCTAGCGTAACGTTATTCGTTAAACGTCACACACACAGGCAAGCAGGAGCGAAAAGGATTTTGCGAGTGAGTTCACATACTGCGCATTACGAATGGGAGACATGTTCAGACAAGCGACTTTGAGCGTTGCACACGCCCAAGAGCCAGGTACGAAATGCAACAAGTGCAAGAAACGAGCCAGGCGCGCTCTATGCGTCTGGCTTCAACATGGACATTAGATCTCAATAGACAAAAATCGTATCGTACCTTGCGCTCGCGGCCAAAGACATTCGAGTAGAAGCAGACATGCGTATCCGTCGGGTACATGCGGCCGTGCATCGCGAGCGTCGCGGCGATTGCACACGAGAAGTCTACAATACAACACAAGCGAAGATTACCATCCGCGGCGGTGCATTCGGTCAGCGAACAAATGCATCGATCAAAGTGTATCTACGCGTGTATGCGAAAAAAAACGCACAGCGAAATCAGTCTGATCACTGTGTTTATTATACAAGTACACACCTTGGTAGAACTTGGTCGTGTGCGGCAGGTCGAAGATCATGCGGATGACGTCGTCACGCATTTGGTCGCGCACCACGTCGTCCTCCCGTGCCTTCTCCTCCTCGTCCTCCTCGTCATCGTGGTGCGCGAGCGGCACGAACTCCTTGTCCAGCGGCAGGTTTAGCTGCGCGTCCTGTGCGCTGCGGCTACTGCTGCTCGCATTGCTGCGGTAGCTCCGGAGCTCCTCGTCGTCGTCTTGTTCTTCTTCATAGGCATCGCGCCGTCCATCGGGCGATCCGGTGACGGACGACGCGGAGCTAACGCTGCTGCTGAAGCTGCTGCCACCGCGGCCGCTGCGTCGACTGTCCGCAGGGACGGAGGCGCTCGCGTCGCCCGTGGTGTTGACGCTGAGCGCTAGCTTGAGGCTGCGCATGGCCGGGAGCTCCATTAGGAAGGTCCGCGCTGAGCTGAAAGGTTGAAGCGCCTGCTGGCTATTGCAGTTTTTTGTATGGGTATTTGTTAAGGCTGGTGAAATCGTCGATCGCACTGATATGTTTGGCAAGAGACTCCGCATATGCAATTATTGGGTAGATACCAAAATGCAATTATGTGAAATATTCGTTTTCAATTGCATGATCTGATCTGGTCATCAGTATGCAAATAAAGACAATTATGCACTTTCCGACATCACCCTTCGCTTAAGTCCGTCCATTCTGATTCCAGATATGCCACTCTAAGGATCTGAGGAGAATGCCTCATTTCGAGCTTTGCCACCAATCTGGCCAGTCACAAGCGAGATGAAGGACACGAACGAGCGGCGCAGTCGCAGTCGCAGTCGCAGTCCGCGCGACTCCACCTCACGCGGTGTCAGCAGCAGAAGCAGAAGCAGAGGCAGAAGCCACAGCAGAAGCAGGGAAAGGAGAGGAAGAGCGAGCCGCTCGGCGTCGTCTGGATCGGACGGCAGCGGCAGGGATGGCGAGCGCACGTGCCGCAGAGAGCGAGGAAAGCGCTCCGGCAAGTCGTCGCACAAAAGCAAAAGCGAGAAGCGCAGGCGGCACGATGACTCACGCAGCGCTAGCAGTGACCGTGAGAATGATGTCGATGTGAAGAAGGAGAAGAACCGCAAGCATGTGGAAAGCCGCTCGCGCATGTGGACCACGGTTGGGGATTCGGATGATAACGAGGAGAGTGACCAACAGCAGCAGCAGCGCAAGAGAAGCAAAAGCCCTGAGCAAAAGCGCGCGAGCAGAAACTGGAAGCGCCACTCACCCAGCCGTAGTCGAGAGCGCTTCAGCCATCGCAAGCGCGACAGAAGCGTATCGCTGGACTCAGACTCCTCTGCATCTTCTTCTTCATCGTCGGACTCTGACTCGAGCTCCTCGAGAGATGAGCGTTCACGCCACAAGCGCAAGCACCGCAAGGAGCGCTCGAAGAAGAGAAAATCCAAGTCAAAGAAGCGTGACAGCAAGAAGGAGAAGAAGAAGAAATCATCCAAGTCTAAGAAAAAGAAAAAAGCGTCGAAATCCAGTTCGTATGCGGTCAACCAGAACGAATACGGCAAGTACGGCATCATCCGCGAGTCGGACTTCCACGCCAAGAGCGTCTCGTTCCAGGCATGGCTGCGTGATATCAAAAAGGTAAGGCTGTTGTGGTGATTCGTGCTTGCTTTTGACTGGCGTAGCACAGACTGACTGTGTGTTGACGTGTTTCGTGTAGATGACCGACTTTAATGGCCCCAAGTGGGAGGCGATGGAGCTCTTCAAGGAGTACATGGAAGACTACAACACGGCGACGTTCCCGCACGAGAAGTACTACGACATTGAAAAGTACGAGATGCTTGAGCACAAGAAGAAGCAGCTGAAAGCGAGCCGCAAGGCCAGCGATAAACTCAGCGCGGTCGCAGACGAAGAGCGCGTGCGTCTCGAGCGCCTTCAGGCTCGCGAGAAGAAGGAGCAGGAAGAGTTCCGCCTCGTGATGCAGCTCATGGACAAGGAGAAGATTGAGAACATGCGCTACCAGGAGCAGCTGCGCGCGCAGATGCAGATGCACTACAAGGCCGGCAACGTTGCCGAAGCGCGTCGCCTTGAGCAGCTGCTCAACAAGGTCGACGAGGTCAAGCGGTAAGAAAAGCTGCAGGGGAGCAAATGATGCGGCGACCAGCTACATACAGAAAGAGCATTGAAACAACAGGGGACAAGGTGCATCCAAGAAATTGTTAGCTAGAACTCCTGTAACTGCATACTTGACATCTGAATCTGATTCAAAATATCAAGATCTATGGATAATTGGGTCCTATTGGTTTTTTTTGGATCACACAATTCATCATTATGGCTGGATGCGAGGACGAGTATGGTGAAGCACTAGACCAAGTTGACGAAGAAGCCAATGCGCTGAGCACGCTGCAGCTCGGCGTGCGCGGGTACACGTGCCACGTGTTCGATGACGCGCGCGCAGCTTGGTCGCTGCACCGCGAGCAGCACCTGATTCCGTGGCGCATGGAGAGCGACCTGCGCGTCGACCGCTTCGACGCGCGCAACCTGCTGGACGACAAGGCGCTCTTCCGGCGGCTCAAGAAGCCCCAGCGCAGTGGTGGCACTAGCACCAATTGCAGCAATGATGATGCTACAATGACAGGTGCAGAAAGAGAGCTGCACGCGCTGCGCTATGGGGACTATGAGGTCGAATTTCCACCGCCAGTGGTGCAGGAGACGTCTGTGGAGAACCTGTTTCCGTACGCGTACCCAGAAGACCACGACGACGAAGAAGCCGGCAGTGAAACGTACGAGCCACCTTGGCTGGTACCGGAGCACCTCGCACAGGTTCGCACCATCGACATGCGCTATAACTGTGATGCTGTGGACTGACAGAGTCAGAATGTGAAC
Source organism: Globisporangium irregulare (assembly GCA_038051095.1). Classification (NCBI taxonomy): domain Eukaryota; phylum Oomycota; class Peronosporomycetes; order Pythiales; family Pythiaceae; genus Globisporangium; species Globisporangium irregulare. The sequence goes on from JALBZZ010000205.1 coordinate 24,670, forward strand.
AATAGCCCAAGTCCAAGAAGCTGCACGAGATCATCTCTGCGACGGCAAAGAAGGCGCGCGAGCACCGGCAGCTTGAAGTGATGCTCAAGGTACGAATGATGCAGTGGAAATTTGCTTCATATGCGACGAGCAGCTCCGCTGACGAAATGCGATTTCTGCCACAGGTGAAGCTGAGTGCGAACGCCAAGTTTGGCTTCCTGGAGCCTTCGCACGGCTTCCACGCGTACTACGCGTACTTGCGCGACGAGAACCCGCCGCTGCGAGCGACTTCTCTTGCCACTGTCGCAAAGAATGTCAGCGGCGGCTCGCTGCTGCTTGGCGAAGAGTACGGCAGTGATGTAAGCGGGATTTCCTCCATGCAATAACCTCTGGTAATGGCAGTCATCATGGCGGACTGATCATAACTATCCTCCAATATTTTGCAGAGTGATGAGAACGCTGAAGAACTGAAATCGCAGCCAGAAGACACGTCCACAGTTGGAATAGAAACAGAAGGAAGTGAAAAACCAGCAGAGACCGATGGGGATGATGAAGACAGAATGAAGAAGGCGATGCGGCTGAAGCGAGCCAAATTGCTCGCGGGCCACTTTCAGCAGGCAGCGCTCGAGAAGAAAGAGGTGCCTTCAGTACCCTCCTCACCAGTGCTACGTGCTGATGCGGATGTTTCTACGGTGCGTTCATACGCTCAATCGAGGTCAAGTGGACGAAGCAGAAACCCAAACAGCCGAACAAGGAAGCACCAGCGAAGCAGCAGAAGCAGAAGTCGAAGCAGAAGTCGAAGCAGAAGTCGAAGCAGGAGACGGCGAAGCAAATTTCGAAGTCGAAGTCGAAGCTAGAAGATGTAGGGATCTTGCCGGTTGACGATAAGAAATTCGGATTTGAAAAAAATGGAATGGATGTGCGGTTATCGCGCCGTTGGAGTCACTGACCAACAACAACACATATTATGAATTGTCGTTCCTTGTCCCTGGTGATGAAGAATCGCTGTGATGGACGTACCTTCGAAGTACTTCTAAGTACACTGTTTTCAATGGATCAGATTATTTTTTATTCATGCGTAGCAGGCAGTTGGCTTCTCAAAGTGGCTATGGGACGGGAGAGGCAGACAAGGGGGGAGCAAATCGTTTGAATAAGTGCGGATGGCAGGCAGGTGGTAGACTCCAACCTTCCAATTGTCTGATCCAAGGTCTCACGTGGAACACGCAAAGCCGCAGTGTGCGATTTCCGATCAAAGTCGAATGTGCAATGGAAAACGCAGCAACACTTGGCAAGGCAAAGAAGAGCTCACCGCCATTAATGGTGGACAGCGTTGCGCAAGGAATGGCCATGTCCCCGTCCAAGCCGTCGCGCGTCTTTCGCTACGTTCGCAAGATGAAAGATGATACCGCGAACATTTGGCTCGAAGACCGCAAGTCAAAGCAGCAGTGGTAAGTTGCAAGGGACTCTCTAAGCTCTGTGTTGTGAAAAACTGATTCATCTCGGCGATTTTGGTAAGCTGTAGGAAGTCTGAAGAAGTATCGATCGACGGGTTTGTGAGTTCAAAAAACGCTATCCCCCACGCAACGCTCTCCGACTACATTCAGGTACGACAACGCAAGCCGCATCCAGGTTCTATGACGGATTTATTGCGCTTTGTGCTGCGTTCATACTTTCAATCACAATCGCTTCTACTTCTTCTCTCTCCAATGCTTTTGCAGTTGCTTAGCGGCTTCGGAAGCGAACGGGTTTGAGCGCGATCTGATTAGCTTCTCGACCAGAACTCTCAAGCTCACGTTTACCCTGAAGCTCCGCGCGCTCACATCGGAGTGGACCCCACGCTACACTTTCAAGCTCAAGACGGTTGCATTTGAGCCTGTGGTCGTGCTCAGTTCTAAACTGCGTGACCAAGAAGAGGAAATTGAGAAGTTGCGATCTGCTCTGAGAGGCGAGTGAGAATAGCAAAGAAGAAGCGATTGCCGCGCTGCGTGCGGAAGTCGAAAAGTTCAAAAAGACCGCTCAACTGATTTTCGTGACAGCGAAGCCCAAAACGAATGTGAGCACGAGCTGCAATGTGATTTGGCAGAAAACCGCGTCGCGTGGGGACGATGAGGTCGTTGAATTGACGCCGTCGGGGGTGATTCACTTTCTGAAAAGCGGTTTGTTTGACGTGCGGATTGCTGTCAATCACACAAGCAGCAACGCCAACATGGAGACGTTCTAGCTTTTGAAGAACGGCGTTCGTCTTGACGAATGCTACGACACTTGGAATGTGGGCTACCAGCAAAACGCTGCACTCGACTACATTCTCGAAGTGGCGTCAAACGACGACTTTGCGGTCGTTTACACCGGTAACAACTACGCCTACCCAGGGAGCTCGCTGATCATTGTGGTGATGGCCGTTTACTGAAAACTTGGTTCCAGTGCGCGAAGGTGCAGTTGAGAAAACAGAAATTGTTTGTATTGTGTCGGTTGCTTGTTGGAAGTTGGAAGTTGGCCCACTTTAAGCGAATGTCACGTGTGAAAAATGAGCAACATATATTCACAAACCAGGAGCTTGACTCGTTCCATTTTCGCGATCTTCTTCGACACAGTTGCAAGGCAGCAAGCAGCCACATGTAGTTCCTCGAGTGCCAGTACCCAAGACCAGCCGCAGTGCTCATATTGCAGTCAGCATTAGAAGCCAGTTGCTTATGGGAACAAGCGTTTCTTCACAAACAAAAGAAACAAAGAGGCAATCACAAACATGAGCACAATCATCACAGTAACAAAGAGCCACGAAAGGAAGAGCGAAATGCGTACCGGGTCGCGAGGGAACATAGACGCCTTGCGGATGTTGCCCAGGCCCAAGTAGAGCATGACCACGCGCTCGAGACCGATGCCACCGCCGCCGTGCGGGAGTGCGCCGAGCTTGAACGCGTCCAAGTACGCCTTGAGTGTCTCCTTCTCGATGCCGAAGGCGTCCACGCGCTCTTCCAGGAGCTTCGCGTCGTGCACACGCTGCGCTCCAGAGACGATCTCTTCGCCGCGGATCATCAGGTCGTACGAGTTGCTCCAGCGCTTGTCAGTCGGGTCCGGCATCGTGTAGAACGGACGCACAGCCAATGGGAACTTGTCCAAGATGTAGAAGTCCGTGTCGTACTTCTCCTTCACGAGGCGGCCGAGCCACTTCTCGTTCTCCGTGCTCAGGTCCTCCTCCATCTCCTGGTTCGCACCGGCGGCCTTGAGCATGTTCACACCCTCTTCGAACGAGATGATGAGCGATGGCTTGTGGTACTTGAGCGGCTCGAACGGGTACTGGTCGTTTACCGCCGCCAGCTCCTTGGCGAAGCGCGTCGTGAGGTTGTCGAAGATGTAGATGAAGAGGTCCGAGAACACTTCGAGCACTTCGTGGTAGTGCTCCTTGATCACCATCTCAAAGTCCAAGCCCGTGAACTCGCACATGTGACGGTGTGTGTTCGAGTTCTCCGCGCGGAACACGGGGCCGATCTCGTAGACGCGCTCGAGACCCGAGCACGCGCACGCCATTTGCTTGTACAGCTGCGGCGACTGCGCCAGGCACGCCTCCTGGTCGAAATACGCAAGCTTAAACACGCTCGAGCCACTCTCACTGGCGCCACCGATCAACTTCGGCGTGTGGATCTCCACAAAGTCGCGGTTCTGCAGGAATTCGCGGAAGAGCTGGCTCACACCCGACTGGATGCGCATGATCGCCTGGTTCGCTGGCGTACGCAGGTCCAACACACGCGTGTTGAGACGCGTATCGAGCAGCACATCCACGTAAGTCGATCCCTCGGCCTTGAGCAGTGCCTCTGGACGCGCGGCGTCCTCGAACTGGAATGGTAGCTGCGGCAGCGCCTTGCTCACGATGAAGATCTTCTGGACGCTCAGTTCCACGTTCTTCTGTGTCGTGCTAGTCACTTCCTGCGCTGGGAGCATCACGGTCACGAACACGTCCACAATCGACTCCTTCGGGATGCCACTCGAGAACTTGATCATGTCGCGCGGCACCATGTCACTCTCGTTCATCACCGCCTGGATGGACGCCATCTGCTGGCGGATGGTCAGGAACGCGATCTTGGACTTGGCGCGCACGCTCTGCAAGTTACCGCGCACCCAGAACGACTCACCTTGCAGCTCCGGGTTGATGTCACCCACGCTGAGAGAAGGAGCGCATATACCACAGCAAGTGTAAGTATCCACACGCTACACACACGGTTATGGACAAGACACCATCCACGTACTGCTTGAAAACGCGGTCGGTCTTCTCCTGCGACTGGATAAGCGGTAGCTCACCGTACGAGTCATTGAGCTTTGGCTCCGCGGCGGCAGCCTATCGATCGCAATCGCATTGGTACAGAACGAGAGAAAGTTAGCGATCTTCACACAGCCATGCACACAGTCTCAGCGCCTCAGTATAACAAAGAGCATACGCAAAAAACGCATGAAGACGTACGGCAGCGCGCTGCTTCTCGAGGATGCGCAGCTCCTTCTTGGTCAACTTCTTCTCCTTTGGGGCGGCGTCGGCCATGATCTCTTGTCACGTGCTCGTTCTCTTCTGCGTTGCTTGCTTCTCGCGCTTGATGCGGATTCGATACTAAACACCAGCCAGCCACACGCGACGCCAAAGTTTCCCCCCATCAAAATATGCGTCTGTGATTGGATAGAAACAAAATAATGTCTCCTATTTACAGCGAATAAAAGCATGCAACAATAACATAGTGAGTTGTGATTGATGGTAATAAAGTTGAAGAGGGAGTACTGGTCGATCGATGTCTGTTGCGGCTTTCATGCCGCTTTTGGTTCGTGGAAAATACATGCGGCAAGCGGTGCGGCAACTCGCGCAGCGTGTGGTTCCGAAGGCGTCCACCAGCAGCAAGAGAACCGGCGCCATGGGTACAAAAGCAGCAGCAGCATCAGCCCCACAAGAAAACGAACAAGCAGCAGCAGGCATCGTGACGCGTCGTTCGGCCCGTCTCATCACTGCAAGCGACGTGTCAGCTGGACGCCGCCGCGCGCTCAGCACGTCCACGACCATCAATGACGACGCGAGTACTGTAGACGCATCTGATCCTCCTGCCAAGCGCAAGCGACAGAAGGCTGCGATGGCCAAGAAGCAAGCGGTGGTGGTCACTACTACAGTCACTACTACAAGTGCTGGTGATGGAGAAGCTGCTGTTGAGGAAAAGGCTGGCGCGGTTCTGTTCAAGCATGGCACGCTTTCGCGCAGCTACGAGATCGTCAAGATCACCAAGGGCTACAAGATGGTGGTCGGTGTAGACGAAGCCGGACGCGGCCCACTAGCTGGACCGGTCGTCGCTGCAGCGTGCTACGTGCCTGTGGATGTGGTGGTCGAGGGCGTGCACGATAGCAAGAAGCTCAACGAAGAGCAGCGCGAGGTGCTCTACAACCTGCTGGTCAACCATCCGCGAATCAAATGGGCAGTTCACGTGAACAGCGCGCAGCGGATCGATGAGATCAACATTCTGCAGGCATCACTGGAGTCAATGGTGAAGGCGGCAGAAGCGCTCGATGAGACGCCAGACTTTGTGTTCGTGGATGGCAATCGCATGCCGCCAACGATCAAGTGCGATGCCGAGACGGTCGTTAAAGGCGACTCGAAAGTGTACTCGATCGCTGCAGCGTCCATCATTGCCAAGGTATGAGAAGGCTTAGGTAAAGTGAACTGTTCAGAGTTCGGCAAGTGCACATGTGCACTAACACTATTCTAAATGCTTCTGTAGGTGACGAGAGATCGGATAATGGTTAAGTACGACGCACAGTACCCGCAGTACAACCTCAAGCAGCACAAAGGGTACCCAACGAAGGACCACATGGCAGCGATCGCCAAGCACGGAGCGTGTGAGATCCACCGCATGACCTTCGCGCCGCTCAAGCCCAAAGAGGACAAGAAGAAGAAGGCGGTGGTGACAGCAAAGAAAGCCACGAAGCCCAAGGCGAAGGCCAAATAGAGAAAATCCTGCATTCTTCTTATAAATATGCTCTACGCTCTGCAAAATGACAAAACGTAAGTGAAGCTGCTCTCTCTCTCTCATTCTCTCTTTTCATACATATCTCACACACTTCAAGCCTTGATCGTGTGCGTTGGGTCTGAGGATTGCCGCGCCAGTCCAGGCTTCGGCATCGGCGCGATCGGCGCAAAGTTGCCCTGCTCGCTGCCAAAACTCACGTGGTGGCGCTGCGGCGACAGGCTCAGCAACATGCCGCCATGCTGCTCCTCGTTGAGCATGTGGTACTCGAAGCACTCGTCGCACACGCGCTGGCGCTCCGTGTAGCCCAGTCCTGGGAGCAGCAGCTTCCTCGTCGAGTGCTCAAAGCAGAACGAGTGGCCGCAGTTGCGGCAGTGGTGGCGGCGCGTCAGCAACGAGAACTTGCAGTGGCACTCCTTGCAGATTGTGTCCTTGCTCCAGCGTGGAAGCGCAGCCGCGCCAGGCGTGACGGAGAACGTGGATCGCCAGGTCGACGCCACGGAAGACGCGCGTGGACGCACGCCCAATGAAATGGATCGGGAGGGAAGATACAGAGAATCCGCATCATCGTCGTCGTCGTCCATTGCTTCGTCAAAGTATGCAGCCGAGAGTCCGCGTCCGTGCTTAGTTGAGAGCGTCTTGGAGCTCCAAGTGTAGCGTCCGTACGCGCCAGACGACGTCTTTGGCGCAGCGTACAGTTGTCGACCACCCCGAGTGAACGACGCGTCCTCAACGGTTTGCGATCGACCTCGACCAACACGGCCAGTTCTCGGGTACTCGTCATCACTGCTATCATCATCGTACCATGGGCTGTGCGCTTCGTTCATCTCGTAGTTGTTGTCGTCCTCATCCTCCGGGATACTCATTTCGAATGACGGTGGCGACGACGACGGACTGAGCTGCAGACGCATGGTTTTCGCCTTGATCTGCGACGCAATGATCTTCCGCATCACGCGCTCCTGCTCCTTTTCATCGTCTGGCTGCGTGGACGACAGCGCCGACGCTCTCAGCTCGTCTCGCAGCTGTCGGACCTCCTCCTCGGCTTGCACCTGCTGCGCTCGCCACAAATCCAGACTCTGTCGTCTACCGACCGCTCGCGGTGAGAGGGCATCGAAATCGTCGGAGGTTGGCTCGAAAGTGCACGAGATATCTGGTAGGCTCGTGCGTCGCTGCCTCACTCCGCGAGAGAAGCCCGTAGTAGTGCGCTGCGAGCCTGGAGACGAGAGCGTCGGTTTCTGTGAACTCGAGACCAAGTCTACGCAAATGGGAAAGCTCACCCTCCGTGGTCGCAGTCCAACAAAGCCATCGGCAGAGTTCGGGTTCCCGTTGTCGTGCATCATCATCATGTGCGCGTCGTTGTACGACTGGTTGCTCTCCTGGTGGTCGACGTGCGCAAAGTCTTGCGGCTCCAGCCGCTGTTGCGTTGGCTTAATGATGCTCTTCATGGCTTCAAGCTGCTGCTTGAGCTGCGCCAGCTCGCTCTTGAGGTGGATGTTGTCCTCTTTCAGTTTGGCGACGTTCTTGCTCTCAAGACGCAGCTCCGTCAGCTGCTTCTTCGCGACGCGCATTCGCTCCGCGCACTGCAATGCGAGGATTGCAGATCGGATACGATTGTACTTTGTCGTTGCGTTAAAGCAACGCCACGCTGTGCTGATTCGCGTAGCTGCGCATGCCTCTCGCAGCACCTGGACCCGTCTCGAAGCCTGGCGGCGTCGAAAGTGACACTGGAGCGTCAAAACCGCGTGCCTGAAGCGCAAGAATTTGCTGCGCGCACAGAATTTGCGGGCCTGCGCCTGCAGAACCGTCGCTTTGATCGTCTGGCGTACCCAGATCACATAGTCGCGCGAGCGCTGACCACGAAAATGGGCTTGCAGTCGCAACGCCAGCTGTCGAGTGCACTGATAGCGCTTGCGCTGCTGATACATTCGGCAGTACTTCTGGATCACGATCACCGACTGCTTGAGCGCCTGCGAGCGGTAGCTCTCGAGCTTCTCATACGGCTGGCGGCGGAAGAACACGCGCGTTTTACCCAGACTCACGCCATCGGGGGATTTGAGCGTGGACTCTTTGCTATGGATCAGCGTCGTGATTCGTTTAAGGCAGTCGTCGAGGCGCATGGCGACCGGACGCTTCGACAGCACTTGAAGTCGGTTCTTTGACGAATACTCACTCAACAACACTCGCTGGTAGCGCTCAAGGAACTGCTGGTGCGACATTCGCACAGGGAAACCCGCACGAGCCACGCGCACTGCCTCAAGCACACCACCGCTTCGCAATTGCTCCACCACACGCGTGCACTGGAAGTTGTTTGCGACATTCGTGTCGTTGGGCTTGATACAGCGCACGTAGTGCGGCGTCGTGGACCGGATGATCTCCATGAGTTCGTTCAGCTGCATCTTGAACTGCGTGCCAACGCTGATCGCCCCGATGGTTGACTTTGCACGTCGGGCGTTCACTACACGTCCTGCTCCTGCTGCGCTTCCGTCACTGGGGTGATGGTCTGCTGCTGGCGCACTAGTGTGATCCACTGCACCGCCTCTGCCGACAGCTGCAAGACTCTGGATGAGCGGACTGGATGAGTTCGAGAGAAGCTGCGCTGCGCTCTCGCAGAACGAGTCCTTGTTCTTTGCAAGGAAGCCCTCGGCCGTGTACGTGACGCGTCCGGCGTAGTGTGCGACGATGAAATGCGTCTGGCGCAGGAAGCCTGCGGTGGAGAGGAAGTGCGGGTGCGCCATCTTCTTCTCAAACTCGCCGTAGTACTTCGCCACGAGCGCGCGATCCGTGCCCTGTGGGAAGAGACACTCCTGGTCCGTGAGCGAGAAGATGCCGATCGGCTTCTTTTCAAAGAGCTCGAGGCACGCGAGGTTGTTCGGAAAGTCCACAAACGTCCAGCCGATGCCCTCGTCCTTGTACAATTTTTGCTCCTCTTCAAAGACGAACTCGTTGAACTGGTGCTGCAGCGCCTCGTTCGCGTAGTTGATGCAGAGCTGCTCGAAGGAGTTCGTGGCCATGTCCTCAAACCCAAAGATATCCAGCAGACCAATAAACTCGGACTTTTTGTTCTCGTGCACATTTGCAGTGTTGCGGCGGATCTTGGAGTTGATGCGGCCCACGAGCCACTCGAAGAGCAGGCGATAGCACTCCATCAGCAGCGCATTGCGCGTGTTCTCCGCCTGCGCAGCGTCCATACGCACGATGAGCGACTCAGTCGCAGTGTGCAGCTGGCGGGTCGTCAGCGCGTTCTCGAGTTGCTCGGGCGAGACTCGCAGCAACTGTGCCGCGATATCGAAGTGGCGAACCCCGCTGACCGGATTCTCTTGTACGATGTGTGCCTCGAGCACGTTGTCACCCTCGCTGTGGCTCTCGGTGAAGTCAACGTTACCCATGTGCAGCATCGCCGCGACGATCTCGAGGACGTTCGCGACTTCGTCTTCGCTCATGCCGATGAGGTGCATCGCTCGACAGGTCTTCTCAAACTGCGTGGCGTCAACCACGCTGTCTCGTCGCGTGTAGCAGTCGCTCTGGTTCACGAGGCGGAACTGTGTGACGTCGAGAAGCTGCCAGGACGCGACTGCCTCACTCGACAGATACTTGCTGCTGGCGGGTGTGCCTTTCTGAGTCTGTTCTGTAAAAGCTGCCGCAGCGCCGAGCAGCTCGTAGAAAACGTGGAAGTTGCGCTCGTTGAGCGACTGCTTGATCACGCGGATCTTCTCCAGCAGGTACGTGCGAATGCGCGCGCCGGCAATGATGTGCGCGTCGTTCGTGGTCTCGAACTGGAGCTCGATGAACTTGCCGAAGCGACTACTGTTGTCGTTGCGCGTCGTGCGCGCGTTCCCGAACGCTTCGAGGATCGGATTCGACTGCAACACCTGAGACTCGATTGACGTTGTGGAAGAAGAGATGTTGCTATTGGAGTTACTGCTGGCTCCGGTCTTATCGGCGTGGGCGGATGCGCTGCACGTGAGCGCATAGTATTTCATCATGATCTTTGTGGCTTCGGTTTTCCCTGCGCCACTCTCTCCACTGATGAGGATCGACTGGTTGCGAGCGTTGCGCGCCATGTCGAGGTATGCAGCCTTGGCGATGCCAAACAGGTGCGGCTCGGCGGTGCGCAGCGACATGCCCTCGTGGGCGTGGTCCTCCATGATCACGCGACCATAGAGCTGCGGCAATTTCTTGAACGGGTTGATCGAGATGAGGATCTCGCCGATGCGCGTGTAGATCGCATCGCGCTCGTAGCGGATGCGCAGCGAGTGGAGGATTGACGCCTCATGCAGGTGTGGCAGGGTCACGAGATCTGCCTGGTCCTGCTCTTCGCGCTGGTTCTGCAGCAGCACGTTCTCGCACTCGCCTGAGGGTTTGTAAAGAAGCGCGATCTCGCGGCACTTTGACGGCGACGGCGCCGAGGTGGACGACAGCTGGTCGCTCCATGCCGACTCGGAAGGACCACTGGTGTTACTGCTACTAGCGTCTTGCTGCTGGTGGTTCTCTGCTGGGTCGTCAACGCGCACCGAGACGGCGCGAAGGATCTTGTTGGTGCTGCTGTCGGCTGCACTGTCGCTGTCCGGTTGGAGAATGGTGCGCACGATGCGCGCAGAGACCCAGACGCTGTCCTGGGCCGGATCCTGCACCCACACGCGCACGCCGACGTCCATGCTTCTCTGAGTGTAAGCAAGCGGCGGTCTGCCACGAAGAGGGTTGCTGGCGGTGCTGGTGTCGGTGGGGGGCGACTAACCGACTGGTGGTTGGAATCTCAAGTGAGATGCGATCCGCTTTCTTTCGGCTCGACGCAGCTGAGTGCTGACTGAGAGAGAGAGACAAGTACAAGTGCGGAGGTCTGCTCTGGCTGTGTGTGACGCAGTGGAAAGCCCTGCAGGCCTGCAGCTCGAAGGGAAGCAAAGAGAGGGCGGGAGTGATGGTGATTTCGTTTTCTTTTCAATCTTATTTTTGACCTTGCGCGCTCCCCCTCTTTCGCTTCTTTGTAGGTTCTTTTGGCTCTCTCCCTCACGATTTTGAAAGTTTCGGGCGACGAAATGCAACAAAAACAAAAAGCACTTTCATAGAGCAGCTGGTTGAAAGAGAGCATTCTGTTTTGATAGCGAGCCCATGCATTTAATTTACACACAAAAAAAAACACACGCACACATCCAGGCGAGCCACGTGCTGGAAGTGCTTTGCGACCCAAAATAATAGCATGATTTCTGGATTGAGTACCCATTCCTTGGCAGTTTTTGCAATCTTCTGGCAACTCTATTTTTGAAAAGAGAAATTGGAAGGATTTTGGCCAATTACAGACAAGAAGATACATCATATCAGCCAATCAGAAGCCGTGAAACGCGATCTTTTTGTTCAGATCGTGGGTCTGGTTCGTCTGATCCGAACCAGCGAATCTGCTGCACTCTTAGCTCGCGGAAGCCGACAACGAGCTGATCTGTCCAGAAATCTACGATGATAGAGAGCGAACAACAGTGCGGACTGTCTTATATGGTGACCAGTGGATCCCTGCACGCACGCGTGCACGTATGTGTGAGACGCGAATGTGGCGTGGTGGGACATGCTGCTGTGCATCTTGCGGCTTTAACGCGTTTGGTGCGTCCGCGAGGCGACGACCGCCCCTGTGTGCGATCGTGTGTGAACCTGACCTGCGAGCTCAAGCGAAGTGAGCGGGACGCGAGGTGTCAGCAGAGTGGCAGCGTGGAGGGATGGATGGATGCTCGGCAGCATTTCTCAGGCTCGCCTGCATACTCAACACAAGTCATGTCACCTTCAACAGTAGCAACCACAACAACAATCGGACAATTTGACAAGCAGACGCACAGAGAGAAACTCAACGCAACGCGCAAACGTCACAACCTCTTGCCGCATAATAATATATGAAAAAAAATACAAAGCTGAGGAGGGGGACATTCCAGTCAAACGCATTGCCAAAAAAATACACCGAACCTTTGGGCAAACGAGCGGGACAGTCGACTCGGAATGAACGCTTCGTTTCCGATCGTCGTTCACATCCATCCATCCACACCAGCCGTTCGTTCGCGCTTCTGGACGCCCGCAGCGCTAGTGGAGCTAGCTGTTACGGTGCTCCCATTTTCTTCCTGCACTTCACGCCCACGCGCATCTTCTCTCTTTTCCTATATAACAACACAACAGCCAACTTCCGTCACGGTTCTTTCCCGTGATCACGGGTGCGCCTGCATCTCAACCGAGCGTAACGTAGCGTCTACGAGCTCCAGGCATGCGCGTGGCCAGCGTTGCTGCTGCTAGCGTCGTTGCTGGTGCTTCCGCTCTGAGCGCTGCTGTTTCCGTACTGGCGGTAGGATTGCTGGTGCGATCCAGGGTGCTGCTGCTGCTGCTGCTGCTGGTGCTGAGATGGAGTTTGCTGGTATCCTTGAGGCATCATGTGTCCACCCCATCCGCCGACTGGCTGCGCTCCATAAGAAGCCCAACCGTAGTGCTGGCCGCCGTAAGAAGCCGCAGACATACCAGCAGACACGTTTGGAACTGGAGGAGACGATGTGTGGTCACGAGCACCTGCCACACTTGCCGCATTTTGGTAGCCTTGAATGCCAGAGTTTGAGCGCTGGCCGTGCGACTGTTGGGTGGACGAGATCGGAGCAGACCCCTTACCGTGGCTTTGAGGGGCAGCTTGCTGGTGGCCGTGGTGGTGGTGGCCCTGGATTGGTGGCTGTTGGAGGTACGCTCCGCTGATTTCACCAAAGCCCTGAGGGATCGCACCAGCGTACTCGTGCTGGTGAGCGAGCAAGTGCTGATCTTGGTATCCAACGGGAATGCTGCAATAACGACACAAGAGTGTGTTAGCCAATCGCAGTCGCAACGTAGAGAGAAACACATTTTGAACTCACCTTGGGGGGTTCGAGAAGCCTGGAATAGGACCCTCCACGCCGTAAGGAATACTTCCGCGAGGTGGGTACTGCGTGCGAGGGCTGTACTGTGCATACTAAAACACAGAGAAAAAGGCAAACACGTTAGAAACACTTTTGAAAGATCTTCGGTATGTAAACCAACACCATACCTGAGGGTTTTGGTAGTAGCCATATCCTTGGTAGTAGCTGGCGTAGTTGTATGGGTTGTATGGCAGCGCCATTCCCGGTGGAGGAGGAGGAGCGTAATGAGGGTGGTATCCCTGTGGGTGGTGCTGGGGCACGGACTGCTGCTGGTTCTGAGCGTGAGCTTGCTGGCTCTGCTGCTGCTGACCCTGCTGCTTTGGCTGTTGCTGTCCCTGCTGCTGTTGACTCTGCTGGAACTGAAGCTGCGCGCTTTGCTGAGCTCCGTGAGATGGGGACTGCGTCGATCCTACCGCGCCAACGCCGCTGTTTCCAGTATTACGACCACCCGCACCCTTTGGCGTGTTGGAGCTCGAGGCAACTTGGCCCTGCGCGATGTTGCCAGCAGTAGCGGCGGTGGCGGTGGTGGCTCTGCCACCAAGATCCATAGAGTACTGGTTGTACGAAGCTTGGTACAATCCAGACGACTTCGACCCAAACTCAGTGGCGTATCCAGATCCGGAGCCAATCTTGGATGCGGTTTGAGTCTGGGAGGTGCTTTGGGACTGGAAGTGACCCTGTCCACGGGTTGGAGTGTTTCGCTTCACGTCGTCAGGCTTTGGAAGAGAAGCAGGCGATGGTGCCGACGGGGCGAACGTGCGCGGAGATGGCGAGGACTTTGGAGTCACACGACCAGAATCCACGGACAAACCTGGCGGAGCAGACGTCGTTGGTCCCTTGCGAGCGCTAGTCTCAGGTTCCAGCTTGCGTGGCGGAGAAAGTGGCGTCTTCTCCTTTGGAGAGGCAACCTTGCTCCAAGCGCTTTGTGTTTCGGTCTTTGAGACAGCCTTGTTTCCGTTACCAGTCATTGTTGTGGTGGTGGTCGTGGTGGTGGAGCTCCATCCACGAGGAGACGTGGATTCAGTGTGCTCCACGCCATTCAGAGAGAAGCTTCCAAACTGCAGCGAAAGGTTGGTCGAAGCAGCGCTATCCCACTTACCCATCTTGAGGTACTGCTTTGGGCTCGTGGAGCTTGATACAGCAGATCGGGGCTCGGCTCTTGGGATCTGAATGTCTTTTGGGGACCCTGGAACAACAGCTGGCAAAGCAGACGCAGACGTAGACGCAGTTTCCGACGAAGCAACAGCAACGGGAGTGAGTAGTGGGCTTCCACGTGCCCATGCGTTCGGTGTCGTCGAGGTTTTGCTTTCCGATGTAGTCGACGGCCATTCGCCAATACCAGACGTGGACACATCCAGTGAGCCCCACCCGGACGAAATTCGTGGGGATTCGATCTTCTTCTCAACCACCTTCTTTGGGGAAAGGATATTTTCTGCAGGCTCGTTCACAACAGGCTCTGAAGGTCTAGTCTTCTGAGGGCTTTTTGGTTCAACCTTTTTCTTCGGGCTTGGGCTCTTCGCAACAACTGGGGCTGGAGCTGGAGCTGGTGCTTCGACAGGCTTTGGTGCCGCTACTGGCTCGGCAGGTTTTGGCTTTGCGATCAGTCCGGCAAGGTTTGGCTTCTTCGTCCAGGCACCAGTTAAAATTGGACCAACAGGAGGGGGAGCCACAGCAACAGCTGGAGCAGGCTTCGCACTCTTCGGTCCACTTTTTTTCGAGGCTGTGGTGTCGCTTTCTGGCGAGGTTTCCGAAGACTGAGTTCCTTCAGCTCCTTCATTGTCGTCGGTCGGCTCCTCTGGGCTCTCTCCGTTTTGTTCGCGGCTCTCGCCACGAGGAACGCCGCCGCGGCCACCTCGGCCACGACCACCTCCGCGTCCACCGCGTGAAGCGAACGATCCTCGACCTCTGCCGGCACCACGGCCGCCTCTGCCAGCGAATCTATCCACCGAAGCTGGGCCAGATTGGTCACCCTGAGAATCGTTGTTGTATGACTGCTGGGAAGAGTAGTATCCACGCGACTGTGGCTGCTGCTTTTTTCCTTTCTTCTCAACCGTCGCCCAATCATCTTGACCTCTGCCACGGTTATCTTCCCACAACTCGCTGATCGCGTTTTCAATGCGCTGGGCATCTCCCTTGTGCTGCTCCAACAGACGGATGATCTGGCTGTCTTCGGTGCCTGGAGGGCACAACTCACGGTACTTGGCGACCTGCACATGCAAAACGCACACGAGTTGCACATAGAATCGTACGTTAGTATTAGAAAGCCATCGCGACAAGCACTTCAGCAGCGCATGGGTACGGAATGGCGAGTGAACCGCCAAAGATCCATCCATGCGCAACTTGTGAGCAAAGATCGGAAGGCGGAAGGCGGCATGCACCCACTCTGAGTCTGCCATACAGCGTTTCCCTTCCTTTCTCTCCATATGACCAACAGTAACTTACTTCGCGCGAGGTCTTGGAGCCGCCGCTGCTGCTAATGCTCGTGGTGGTGGTGGTTTCACTCAACTGCTGCTGAAGGTGCAGGCCTTTCTGCAGAAAGTACTCGCGCTTGCTCATTGTCTGCTGTGTTTTTTCTTGCTTGTTGCGATGGGGGCTGGGAGGTGTAGTGCTCGTGTGTGCGGGCGTTGCTGGCTGGGCGAGAGAGGTGACAGGTGCGAGACGCGGGGTGTTCCGTGGGGATCTCCGCGCTCGCTCGTGCTTGCTTTCCTTCCGACTTGGTAATGGGCGGACGCGGCGACGAAGGGGGGGCGGGCTGGTGGCAAACGCGAGCCAAACCAGCACGGGTGGAGTGATGGTCGCGTTCAACCTGGGGTAAAACCTTGATTAAAAAACTTGCTAATACGAGGTTTTAATAAAAAAAACCTTCCGGAAAAGATCGTTTTCTCATGAACAGAGGTGACCCGTAAAGAGGGAGCACGATATCCCCACTGCGCCTCATTTTTATCACTATGCGTCCTCTCATTGAAAAAACAGAAAAATTGTCAACCACATGCGCGTTAACTGACGGCTAGATGCTGCATCTCCCATTGCTTAGTAGCGCTATCACTCGCCACAATGGGTATTCGCATATAGAAACGCTGTCAACACGAGTTCACTGCATCTTTGCAGCTATGCATCCTGACTATAACTCGCCGCACTCGGTGACGGTGATGCCGAGCTTGGGCTTGCTGTTCGCGCTCACGGGCACGCTCTCCATCTTGCGCAGCACGAGCAGCGATGCCGGGTCCAGCACTTTGCCGAAGACGACGTGCTTGCCGTCCAGCCAGTCGCACGGCGCGCACGTGAGGAAGAACTGGCAGCCGTTCGAGTTCGCGCCGCTGTTCGCCATCGAGAGCAGTCCCGCCTCCGTGTGCTTGTGAATAAAGTTCTCGTCCGCAAACTTGTCGCCATAAATACTGATGCGTCCTGTGCCATCGCCCTGCAACGCATAGCACCACACAATATCATTAGTCTGAGGTATTCAATGACAGCGTGAATGAGTGGTGCATACCTTGAGGAAGTCACCGCCCTGTGCACATGAACGATTCACAGCACACGCACAGCAGTTCATGTTAATACTGTAGCAGTTACCAAGACATAGGAATGAGATAAGCGTCGCCCACATACCTGCACCATGAAATCCTTGATCACTCGGTGGAACGTGCTTCCTTTGTAGCCAACCGGCAGCTCCGATTTTCTACTCAGAGAGAGATAAAAAGCAAATGAACAACACCATCAGTCGCCAGAACCACGCAGCGTGCGGTAACGGAATGCGTACACTGCAGCACATATGCAAAATTGACACCGCACCTGTACTCTCCTGTGCAGAACTGTCTGTTGTCGTTCAATCACACAGCAAATACACCAGCACAAAAGCGTAAACGTCAGTCGAGCGTGTCCATTTATCATAAAAATGCGCATGGCAGCAACATTTGCGCACCGGAAGTTCTCGACGGTCTTGGGGCAGTCCTTCTTGAAGAGCTCCAGTCTCATGCGGCCCACGGGCATGCCGCCGATCGCCACGTCGAAGAAAACGACTGGGTTGCCGCGCTTCAGCGCCTCGCTCAGCGCCGTATCCATCTCTGCTGTTGGTCTTCTCTCCTGGTGTTGATCGCGATTGGCTCGAAAATGGAGCGAGAGGAAAATGTGGGCGGAAAACCTGTTCAAAATGATAGCTATTTCGAGGGGTTTTGGCATGGGTTCGGGATGAACCCAACGAAAAGTGGGTATTTTCGAAGCAACATGCTCGAAATGATATTTTCATCAACTATATATGATTATTACATTCAACAATATTAAGTAGCTTAGATGTCTTCTTAGAGAATCAGTGAGCTGACCAATTTATAAAGGCTCTTGGGACAAATTGCTTCAA
This sequence comes from Globisporangium irregulare, assembly GCA_038051095.1. Taxonomy (NCBI): domain Eukaryota; phylum Oomycota; class Peronosporomycetes; order Pythiales; family Pythiaceae; genus Globisporangium; species Globisporangium irregulare. The sequence goes on from JALBZZ010000205.1 coordinate 41,892, forward strand.
TTAACTCGGGGATTATAGAAGATAGGTGAAAAAAAGAAAAAGGTATCGCCATTTCGATATTTCGCTGCGACGACAGGGCCATTTCTTCAACCGCCAGAAGCACCGCAAACCCCCTTCCTCCCCCTTCCGCAGCGCCGCACACCGCCCAAGCAGCATCAACCAGCAGCATGCAGCTCTACCCGCAGTCCGCACACAACGCCTTCCACGGCGTGGGCATCGTCTTCCCGCAGCACGTGGACCAGGCCGTGACGCAGATCTACGGCGCGTGCAAGGGCTTCGGCACGGACGAGCAGACGCTCATCTCCGTGCTCGGCTCCAAGTCACCCGAGACGCGCAACCTCATCGCACTGCGCTACAAGGAGCTCTACAAGAAGCCCCTGCAGGACCTCGTCAAGAGCGAGACGTCAGGCAACTTTGGCAAGCTGCTGCGCATGATCTCGGCGCCGCTCCCGGAGACCGAGGCGCAGATCCTGCGCGATGCCACCAAGGGCATGGGCACGAACGAGAGCCTTCTCGTACAGGTGCGGATTACACTTCCTCTATGCTCTATACGCATGCATTGCATCTTACGTGATATGTGGCTTGTGTGATGCATTTGTTACTGTAGATCCTCTCGGGTCGCACGAACGAAGAGATGAACATTCTCAAGAAGACGTACTTCAACTTGTACAACAAGGACTTGGCGGTCACGCTCAGCTCCGAGCTCAGCGGCGACTTCAAGAAAGTGATCATGGCGATGCTCCAGTCCTCTCAGCTGGACTATAACCCGCAATTCCACAATGCTGCCAAGGCGGAAGCCGACGCGGTCGCTCTCTACAAGGCTGGTCAGGGCCGCATTGGCACCCAGGAAGAGATCTTTATTGGCATCTTGGTGGCGTGCCCTCCCGAGTTTCTGCGCATGGTTGACTCGGTGTACGTTGCCAAGTACAACAACAACATCGCGAAAGCGATCGACAAGGAGTTCAGCGGCGACGCCAAGAAGAGTCTCAACTACCTGGTTAAGTCCGTTATGGACCCATTCCCGACGATCGCAGAAGTGTTCGAAAAGACGATGAAGGGCTTTGGCACGGACGAGACGGGGCTGAGCACTGCGATGGTGCGATACCACTCAGTTCTCCCTCAGGTGAAGACTGCGTACAAGAAGCTGTACAACAAGGAGCTTCGCGACCGCATTTACGGCGAGACCAGCGGCGACTATCGCAAGCTTCTTCTCGAGATCTATGACGCGCCGCAAGACCCTGCGCTCACGAAGCCTGGCGCTGCTACTGCTACTCAAACGCCAGGAGTTGTGTCTGCGCAATCGTACGCTGCTGCTCCAGCTGGCCAGGGATACCCTGGTCAGTCGGCTGCACCAGGATACCCTGCGCCTACTGGTGCGCCTGGTGGTGCGTATCCTCCTCAGCAGGCAGGATACCCTGGGCAGCAACCCCAGGCAGCAAGCCACGCAGGTCATCCGCAACCAGGATACCCAGCGGCACAGCCAGGATACCCTGCACAGCCTGGACACCCAGCAGCACAGCCAGCTCAGCCAGGATACCCAGCGGCACAGCCTGGATACCCTGCAGCGCAACCAGGATACCCTCCTCAACAGCAGCCAGCGTACGGTGCTGCTCAATCAGGATACCCTTCACAGCAGCCTGGATACCCGCCACAACAGCCAGGATACCCTCCTCAGCAACAATCAGCGTATGGTGCGTCGCAGCCTGGATACCCTCCCCAGCAACAGCCGGCGTACGGTGCACCGCAACCTGGATACCCGCCGCAGCAGCCTGGATACCCTCCTCAGCAGCCTGGATACCCTCCTCAGCAGCCTGGATACCCGCCGCAACAACCGGGATACCCACCGCAGCAGCCGGCGTATGGTGCGCCAGGATACCCGCCGCAAGGCCAGTACCCACCGCAAGGTGGATACCCTCCACAGGGTCAGTATCCTCCAGCGCAAGGCTACCCTCCTCAGGGCCAGTACCCTCCTCAAGGTCAATACCCACCACAGGGCCAGTATCCTCCACGCGGCTACTAAGATGCTGCAGATCTGTAGGTCTGTCTCGTCTTTGATTGTCTTGCTTTCACACTAATGCATGGAAATCGGTTCTTTTGTTTCGAATATATTTTGTCAGAGAATTGGTTCTTGACTTGAGCTGACATCAGACCTTGGTTCGGACGCAGCAATTGATTGACAACAATCAGCGTGTCAGGTGGTTTTGCAAAGAGAATGGGATGTCTCTCATCGGATCTGGCGAGTCCTTCGCCTAGCACTTGCTGCCGTCTGCAAAGAGAAATGGGACTTACGAACGAAGTAGTCGCGACTGCTGAGCGATGGTCTTCTCATAGGTTAGTGATGGCTTTGGAGAGAACATCCGTAGGTAGATGTGTTTCTCCATGACCAAGAGAGACTGAAGCTGAGGAGAAGTGGATGGTGGTAGCGCTTGCATCGGTCCTTGTGCTTTACAGTGTCCTTCGTCTTGTTCATTCTCCAATTTCCCCAGCCGTGAACAACCAACCAACCCAACCAACCCAACCAACCCAACCACCACTATCCTCCGCCGCAATCGCCTCTGCTCCTGAAAAGATGAAGACCTTCACGCTCGCTGTTGCTTCGACTCTCACCATCGCCGCCGTGCCACTTACTGCTGCGCAATCCAATTTCCGACACCTGCAGCAGAATGGAAACTGGCGACCTCAGAACGCATTCCCCATTAACAACAACAACGCGAACGCCTGGCAGCCAGTGCCGAACGTTGGAAGTCCGTGGGGCAACCAAGGAGCGGCCGCCGGTGCTTCGCCCGAAGCCTTCCCTCAGGCTGGAGTCGCTGCGAACGGTGGACAGCAGGCTACAGCCACTGGGGCTGTGCAACCTGAAGGTCTCGAACAACCTGAAGCTACGACTGAGGCACCAGCCACGACCAAACCTCCAGTGGCTACTGGAGCAGGTTCAACCACTGGCACTGGCGCGGGGGAACCAGCTCAGGCGACGATTATGGTGCTGCTCCCCGATTTTCTCGCTCCGATGGGTTCGGGATCGGGCAGCACGATGGTGATCGCTGGGTCGCCAGACGGCAAGGGCGGTGAGAGCGGATTGGCGGGCTCGGGCGAGAAGAGCGGCTCGGGCGAAGCCAAGTCCAGCGCGACGACTGCTTCGCTTCACACGGTTGTGACAGCCGTGGTGCTTGTGTCCGCTGCCATCTTGGGGTTTGCTTTCTAGTTGAAACCTGGAATTTGCAGAGCTCAAGTTCTCTCAATGTGTTCGCGTAGTAGGATAAACCAGAGTTCGCCAGTGTGCCTTGTAGTGTGTCGAAAGTAGACCTGTAACTAAACAGTCAATTGATGCTTTCCCTTTTTCATCATGCTGCCTCTGGTAGCACAGTTTTCTTCTCGAGGCGTCCATACCTGAGTGATGAAATACTTGAGTCACTCTGGAAATCTGCCAAACACAATGTGAATCAGCGATTTTAAACTAGTTTGTTCGTCGATGTGAATGATGCCGGGCTTTGGAAATCGAACGATGAAGCATATCATTTAAGCTGACGAATCTTGTCAGATGAGAAGCCACAAACCACGTTCATTTCAAGAAAACAAACACAAAATGAACAACGTGAACGCTCGCTTACCAAACTCTCGAACTCTCTTGATTCGCATCACAAGTTGTTAACGTCTCCGATGATGTTGACCCTGTACCCCTTAAACAGCGCCGGCAGCGCAATCTCGAGCTACAGATGATTAGTAAACAAGATCAGCCTTTGCTTATTCGAACGATAGACAATCCAGACAAGCAAATGTGACGCACCTCTTTCTTGAGCTTCTTCGTGATACCCACAAAGGTGTCGATCTGGGGCTGAATCTTGGACGTCGTGTCAATCAGATCCACGTTCCGATCCTCGAGGGTCTGGATTTCGCGTCGGCACTTGTCCATCTGCTTTGTCAGCATCTCCAAGCTGGCGACGTGGCGATCCAGGTACCGCTCCGAGTTCTTGATCAGGATAAGTTGCTGCAGTCGCTTGTCCGTCAATTGGTTGATCGCACTGTCCACCGCATCCTGGTACTTCTGGATCGTCTCAACACTCTGCTGCTCCAGCACAACTAACGGTACGTGTAGTAACAAAGAGAATAACCAACGTGAACAATGTCAGAAATCTACCACAAATTCCAGCAATTTCATCACAAACATTCACTTGCAACAACTCACCTGAGGTGCCCTGAAACTGGTTCGCGAACGCCACGTTATCGTGTCCTTTCAGCTCTTCTTTACGCTGGCGCAGGAACGTGCGTAACTCCAGCAGATTGTTCTGCACACGCGTTCGAAAATCATTGTCGCTGAGAAGACTGACTCGGGTCGGCTCACTGGAAACCGCAGCAACATCTGGAATGTCCAGCGTCACGCCAGCTTCTTCACCGCCGATAGTGAACGCTGCATCAACAGGCTCAACGGTGTCCGAAGAGGTGATGTCCCAGTCAATCTCGACTGGCGCATCGAGGTCCGGCGCGCCATCTCCTCCACTGCTTGCGGTCACCGCCACATCATCAGAGGCGGACTCAATGCCCCAGTCGATCGTCACTTCTTCGCTCGAGCCGCTCCCCTCAATCGAAAAGTCCCAGTTGATCTCCGCAGCTTCCGCTTCAAAGTCGAGGTTCCCAGCAGAAATTATATCCTCCTCCTGTTGATCTTTCGCCGCACGGAGCTCCTCGATCGCAGAGAAGAACTCGAACGGAGTGGCGACAGTCTCGAATCCGTCGTCGAGCGACTCCTGTTTTGCAGCCACTGACGCCTTGGAGCTCTTTGACTTCTTGTCCTTCTTTGTGGACGACGATGTCACTGAGCCAGACACTGTTACAGCAGGTGGCTCGCAATTTTGGAGATACCCTTGGAGTGCGCGATGGTATGCGAGCGCGGCAAAGATCTCGTCGCTGCAGACCGCCTTCCCAACTTGATCGAAGATCGACGGAAGTTCGAACGGCAAGCGCTGCAGCTCTTCGCGAAAGTTCTCGCCCTACAAGCACAAAGAGACAGAAAGACAAAGAGTGTGGTTGAATGATTAGGACATGAACCAGGCTCAACACAGAGAGAGAGAGAGAGAGCATGCGCACGTTACCTGGATGCCAATTGTCGAGCACGATAGTTCGAGTTTCCGCTTGTACTCCGCGATGCTCTTGGTCAGATCCTTCAGTGGTGCACAATAGAGAGATACTATGAGGACCTACGTAGTTGGTTATCATTGACGTGAATGAAGTCTGGACGTACTGCGGCTTTGCGGTTGTTGTCCGCCACCTGCTTTTCGTTTTGCTGGATCGTTTTTTTCAGGAACGGGCTGTCGGCAAACACATAGCAGCAATGCACCACAAAGCAATGAGTCAATAGTCACACACATGAGAACCAACGATAGCTACTGATACCAGCGCGTGACGTACATTTCGAATGCAGTGTTCTGCGCAATGATGCGCGCCGCCTCGGCGGCGAACACGTTGTTCTTTTCGTACTGGCGGATCAGCGCGTCCCACTTCTTCATCACAGGCGACGTGTACTAGAACAGAGATCATTCCATCTATGTCAGCACCGCAGCCATTCTTCATACAGCGAGTGATACATATTAGCGTCAATAACAGCTCAATTGCCAGGTCTGTACTTGTCCGAAAAAGTTCTTGGCGGCGCCTTCGTCGGTCTGCTTGAGGCACTCGAAGATGTACTTGCAGTCAAAGTAGTGGAGCTCCTCGTGGTTCGCCTTCTTCTTGCGGAACTTGATCAGCTTGTCGCTCGCGAGTGGCACATCTGCGTACAGCACGGCGATCGCGTCGCGGATCGACTTTTGCTGCTCGACCCATTTCTGCGGCACGATCTTGCGATCAATCAGCGCCTCTGCGTCAGCGGAAAGTACGAGGCAGGTGGGTGTAAGCGTCAGACGCGCGTATATGGCAAGTCGCGCTGTATTACCATTGTAATAGACTTACCGAGTAGCTTCTGGTACTGAATGTCGATCGGCACCTTCTTCCTGTCCGCCATATTCGTCTTCTTCTCGAGCTCGATGCGTCTGCGTGTCCGCTCTGTCTCGGAGTGTGAGTGTGTTTATGTTAACAAATACCTTTGTTTTTGTATATGTAATCTAATCAGCGAATTACAGATGAAAATGAGAATTGAGTGAATTACTTGCATTGCATGAAATTTGCTCTTTTAAATAGCCATACGAAAATCAAGTAGCGGGTTCTGCCGGTTAATATGCCTTGTCTGGTTATACAGATATGCCTCTCATTACTGACCACCGCTCGAATATAATCACTTTGGTATT